>MU223672.1:1216834-1239448 GCA_018584345.1 Thuja plicata
GGTAAGGAGATTGTATACTCCTACAATCCCCAATACTAATGTCCACTGTGAATGCATAGAGGAAGATGCAACAAGGAATATCTTAGATGAAGATGATATTCATACGAGAAGACTGAGGATTCAAGAGTTGTTAAAACTTGAGAGGCAAATAAAGAGGAATGGGTTGGCTTTTGGGGGTTTTTACCCTGATCTCCCATATTTTGACAGGATTAAAGCCATGATAGACAACTATTATGTGCTCATTGAACAGCTTGATACTGTTCTTGACAAAAAAGGTGCTCAGACATCTGATCATTCAGAGTCTGAATATAACAGTACTAGTGACAGTGATTATGCACGTCCTACTAGGTATGCTCCACCACAGCAAGATATTGCTGAAATACCATAGTTACAAGGAGCAGAGGGCCACATTGTGGATTTGACAGTAGTCTCCCAGCCAGATGATATAGAAGAACCTACTGTAAAGAGGCAAAAACTAGAGATAGGTCAGCCTTCAACTGAAGAGCAAAATAAGAAGAAAGATAAGGCTAAGGCCTTAGTACATGGCAATAGGTTATATGATCATAACCTAAGAAAAGCAATTAGGGAGGGCAAGAAACAACAACCTGATTTAGAGGATGAGGTTGAAGTGCCTCTTAAGGCTTGTATTGATGAAAGATTGATTCATCAACAAGAATTTTTGAATGATGATAACTTTGTGAAAACTGAGGAGTTCAAAGACTTCCTGAGATGGTACAAGAAAGAACAAATAAGAGCAGAACTGACAGTTGATGACAAAGAGACCATAACTAATGAGGCATTGGTAGCTTTGCAAAACTATGATTCTGAAAATGAGGATATTTCACCAGAGGATGCCAGGAAACTAGTATTAGGGAGTGGAATACTATTGGCTGAGGGTTGGGATTTAGTATCCGCCTTCATAATTGATCAAATAAGGAAATAGCCAGATCTCAAGATGGCTAGTGAAGTTCAGATAGGTGATGTGATAAAAGGATTTTGGTATAGCCCAAAGTCTCAGGCCTTTGCAATGTGGAGCCTGTGCCCAAAAGACCAAAAGCCCCAAGTGTTGAATATTCAAGAGAATATGGTGGGCAATCAAATGGTGTGGATGATGCAGAATACAGGGGATTTGGAGATATCCCAAATCATGACACACTGGGCTCACTTGAATGAAGACAAAACTAAACAATTGTCTGATAGGTGTAGCACATTGGCGGAAGAGACTAGTGCATTGGCAAAAGATAGAGAAATGTGTCGAGTGCAACTTTATCAGCGGGATCAGATGATAAAGAAATTGATGGAATAATTGGAAACAAAGCCTAAGGTGATGTATGTACCTATGCAACCATAGCCCCTGCAAATTGAAGACAAAGCAAAGTCTAAGGAGGTAGTTGAGGAAAAGACTGAGGAAGAGAAAGGAAATGCAATTGCTTTAAGAGAATTGAAAGGTGTGCTACAACATAGAATTGACATCTTAAAAGATAAAGCTGATGTTGTACTCAATACCTATAACAAATTTTCAGCTTTGCACACTGAGGTAATGGGGTATTTGGCTATCCTCAACCCCTATTTTACTAAGTGGTCTACTAGGGTACAATTATTTGAGAAGCTAGCATCATTGCAAGCCCTGAGATCATATTTGCCAGAAATAGTGACTGAAGTTGAAGATGAGATCAAAAGAGTTAATATTGCTCTCTCATTTTTTAAGGGCAAATTGAACCAAATTGAGGTAAAGTTAAGCCTCTTTTCTGATGATTTTAATAGATTTATACCTTCTTTAAGAGGAGATGATGATCAAGTGAAGGCCTTAGATGCCTAGAGGGGTGAGTTTGATAGAAAAATGCCTAGTAGTGAGGCATTTATTTCAGGAACTGATATTGATGTAGAAGGGTTCAATAAGATATTGGACGAAGCTTTCAAGGCAGAAACTGACATCAATAAGTTTTTAGTAGATATCAAGAATATCACTAATGCAAGATGGGACAGGAAAAAGGTCCAAATACAGTGTACTCAGGACTTCAAGTGGCCATCAGATGATGAAGTGAAAGCATGGGAGTTGATGACTACACCCAAGAGAAAGAAGCCAGTAGTAGAAGAAGAAATTTTGGACGATGAGTAGGGATGACTACTTGGTACCTCACCATCAAAGATAAAGAGGACAGTTATTGCAAAAGGAGAATATAGGTAAATTTTAAAGCACGGTCATCCAGACTCGACATAACTGCTGCCATCTACCATGTATACTATCAGATTCAAGTCACTAGATCGGGAGAAGAATAAAGAATATTTGTTTTTATCTTTTTGACTCGGTCATTCCACCGCTTCTTCTCTCTCTTTCTTTTTGTCTCTTCTGTAGTTTTAGGGTTAGGTTTTCTGAGACCATCCGAATCTTGTAGCATCCTTTTGAAAGGGATTCCAAGATGGTTGAAGACCTATATATAGAAGAGAGTTGTATTTACCAAAAAAAGATGAAATATAATGTAAAGAATCAGTCTTTCTAAATCTGTGCCTATGTTCTTTCAAGCTTTAAATCTTTTTCTTATGTATGAAATAAGGATTACATCAATAAGATATGGTGCAATTTTACTCTTCTTTATTGTTGTCTCTTTATTTCTTGTGTATTTTTTTTATGTTTAAGATCGTAAGGTAGTCTGAAGCATTTTGGTTACAAGGTGACTATCTAATTACTTGCAAGTTTCTTTCATATAAAGAACTAAGTTTTGTGATTAGTTTCAAGAAGCATATCAGTATTTAAGGATTTGATACAGTATGTTAGAGGTAATCAGATAATTTGTAAGGCAACTTATCCTCATTGCATGTAGGTTGTAAGGCAGATTACAGTGTTTTTTTCATGTGAAACTTCAAGCTTTTGACTCTGTAACCCAAATAATAGGCACTGATCTAGACCTGGGTCTAAGATTTTGACTCTGTAACCCAAAGAATAGGCACTGAATAGGCACTGATCTGTCATCATCTAAGTTTTCAAAACATTCAAACTTTATTCCAAACATACTTGATACTAAAATGTATGAACTGAACTCATCAAGGACTTATGTCAGCAGGACAGTGTCCACTTTGTTGATTCCTTAGAGATCAAATCACTAGGTTATCCCTCCTAAAATCAAAAGGAAGAAGGATGCAAATCCTTGTCTCATTGGTTTATGTTCTCAAAACCATATCCTGGCTTATAGTACTCTGTTTTAAGTTAGTCATTGCAATCTCTAAAGTGTTCTATAAGTTGTTACAGTGAGGTTTTGATTCATACCCATTGAATGAAATAATCCACCAAATACATAGACTGAGATATTAGTAATCTTTAAAAGGTAAAACCTGCCTGAGTCTGTGGAGCTCAAAAAAGAAGAAGGATATTATCCAATCCTTAGAAATTAGCCTTTCTCTTGCCTAAAAGAGGTTGCAACTGAGTATACCAGATATACTGTCATCATTAGGTAAGTGTTGCAAGAAAAAGTGCTAACATGTGTCAAATGTGAGATTCCTCTTAAGGAGGAATATCTAATTTATTTATTAAAGGAATTACAAAAATGTGACATGTCCTTCTACTTGGACTAGAGGACAAATACAATACAGGATGCCTTGGTTTATCCTTTAATTACATATTTTACCAAGGAAAGATTAAATTCTAACAATTATTGACTCTCTAACAACCATCTAAAATGTGTCTCATCATTCCTTTAAACAAGGAAGAGATTTATTCTTCTAATAAACAACAAAGCAATGAATAAGAAGCAGAGTCCTACTACAACTTGTCTTCTTGACTGATTGGAAAAGAGTTTGTTTGGATTGTTTTATGAAAAAATTGATTTTATGGAGATTTGTTGATGTTCGTAAATACAACACAAATCATATCCAACTTCTTTTGAATTTGTAACTTGGATTACAATAAATAGAAGAAGTTTGACTAAGTCTTCTGATTTTCTGTTGCCACTTTTTCTGTAGTCCACTTCAAACGAATGGTTCTCCTTTACTATTTCAAGTTATCTCAAACTATTTTACTGGATTATTATCCTCCTTAACTTTCAAAATAATTTTTAAAATTTGTATTTCGTTAAGAAACGTGGAAGATATGCTTGTTTTACTAAAACTGGGTTTCTGTTGGCTTCAAACTCGCCACTTTTGACTTAGTCAACTTGAGATGAGTGCTTCTCATTAACTATTGTGAATTAACTCAAACGGTCAAAAGGGTTTTTTATCTTTCTTTTCATATTTCTTAATCATTAATAAAATCATAATTTAATTAATAATTAAGTGTGATAATCATGTTTTACTGAAACTATTTTTTGACTTTTTCTATATTTATGGCAACTGCTAAATATTGACTAGTGTCAATTTTTTTCTCCTTCTTTCCAGATGCATGAATGACTCAAGTATCCCAAGAACAATATGTTAATAATCTCAAAACACTTGTTATCTAATAATAACCATTTATCATTATATTTGATCACAATTTAGCATCAACTAGCTAGACATATAAATGTTAATCAATAAATTATTAATCATAGTTAATGCTTCATAAATCAAGGTAATGTATGGAAATGACTTGGAAAGATATTGTAAACATAGGTTAAAGTGTTATAAAAAATGAATATAAATATGGAATTTTATAGGCTCATCATTTCCCCTAGCTGAAATCTTGCTTGTCCTCAAGTAGGGGATAGGCGTTGGTTAGACATGAATGCTATTAGCGTGAAATCCTATGAATTTGTCTATTTAAGTCTTCTTAACATTTCTTTATGTAATCTTCGACACTTCACAATGTCATACTTTCTTCCCTTTTTTATCTCTTCATAATACATTCCATTTTTATTTATCTTTACTTTATCATTCTTATTTTTGCATAGCTATCCCCAAATAATTCTATCGTTTGTCACTTTGAATCTTGCATTTAGCTTTTGTCATTTTGAGGAAACAATGGAAAAGGGAAGTCAATAGAAAAACATAATCAAATGAATGAAACAAAATTGCCATGAATATAGGAGGTAGTATAAAAATGTACATGCAAGGTCATCATCTTATGGTCTGTGACAACAACACAAGGTATACACATGTTCCCCCCAGCTGAAAGGTCATTTGTCCTTGAATGACAATGTATGTATAAGGGTAGAAAAAAAATAAGTTATGAAGCATATAATGACAATAATGATAACTGACAAACATAATGCAATTCATAGATAATCAATTACTAAAAATGATAAACATTATGAATAAATAGAAATCATACATATAGTACCATTTGTGTTGATGTGAGATGCTTCAAACTTGGAAAATAGTTGAAAGTGTAGGTCCCTTAATTGTTGAATATTCATGTCCCTCTGAGAGTGTTAAATAGCTGGATATGTCCTCATACTTTGAGCAAGTTATCTTTTTAATCACACAGTAAATGTTGCAGGATGAGTGTTCAGTCAAACAGTAGTGGTTTCATGATGACTATTCAGTGGCACAACAGTGGATTCAGGATGACCATTAAAGAAGACAACAGTTGTTGTACGCAAAATGCAGAAAAAATTTATCCATTCAATGACTTATAATACAACTGTGGATGTCGAGTTTCCATTAAACAAAATGTGATTAGACCAACTAGACACCACTATTGAATAGACATTCTTGATATCATGAAGACCCAACTACTTAATGGAACTTGTTGATAATATATGTAAAGATGTTTTCAAAATTAGAGACTTGACTCACTCACACCCTTGAAAAATGAATTTAATTGTGAGAAACCAACCATTTGTGAACTCCTCCAAAATAGTCAAATAGATTAGAAGAACTAGGAAACATCTAAGACATTGTGTGCAACACTTATTGAATTAAAACCTACCCTAACCTATCCTAACCTACACTAACCAACAAACAAGACTTTCTCAAATAAAATCATTAACTGGTTCTTTTAAGTATCTTCATTTCCTCAGTAGCTTCCAATACTTTCCATGTTTACGAGAAATTAGAAATAGTTACAACATCAGTAGAAACTTAATAAACAACAACACTACTTTTGGAAATACATTAACAAAATTACTTATTACCTCTTCTTGACAATACAAATTTTTTATTGAAGTTCATAAGTAAGATAAAACATTTCTCCTTTAGTTGCAACTGTATATTTAGCTTCTTCTCCAGTTGTAACTTCTTTCTTTGTTGCAAACATAACTTGTGATGAGCTAAATGCATCCATATGACTGAGATGTTTTATAGGAAACCCTCATGAAATAACAGACTTTTAACCCTCCTTTTTGTCTTTGTGTAGATGGGTTTCTTCTTTATCCTCTTCTTTATTTCTAAAGACCACTTTATGACTAATTTGATAAAAGTATAGAAATTTCTGAACCATCCTCATGATGCTCATATTTTTCACTAAAAAAGATACTGGTATAGCATCTAAGGTGAAGCAAAAATCATCTAAAGCATCCCAAAATTGGTCTTCTTCAATGTCCTTTTTACTTTTCTGCATGAGAGGATTAGTTTTCACATTATTGTAGCTCTCTTCTTGAAGTAGGAATTCTATTTTTTCATCATGTTCATCTTGAGAAGCAACATTGTGTATGTGATCATTTTCATTTTGCAAATCAAGGTTGTCTTCATTTTACTCCTCATAAATCATAACCTTGTCATCAATATGTGAACAAAAAACCTCTGTAATGCTAGAGAACGATTCTTTATAGATTTCCAAACTTGTTGCAAATGACATTGGCTCCTGGCTTTTACACTTCGTGGATCCAAAATCCATATTTTGCTATTAGTTGTGGTAATTTTACAAAAATTTCTAATCCTAAGTGCTTTGAATGGAAACTATGATTCTATAAAAATAAGAAATAAAATTCAAAGACTCTCATACCTTGATCCATCCCTGTCAACGGTGCTAAAAATGTTGGTCTCGTTTAATGGTTTTAATAACTAGGCCCTAGAACCATAACTTAGGGACTGGATATCCATGCTAAGTAGTTATCTCTTCATTATGAAGGCACATTTAAATTTTCGATCCAAGGATGTATACTTGAAATGAATCTTTGAAGTATATTCTCTATGGGATTCTCTAAGCTATTATATCATTGCAAAACTAAAAACATACAGTGCTGAAAATAAATCTAATTGCACTGTAATGGTTGCAGGAAACTGTGTAATACATAGCAGTTTATTATGTGTTCTACTTCTACAACTACCAAAGGTAAAAAATATCATAAGTGGACCTTTCTTAGATAATTTAAACTATAATATGTCCTTAAAACATAATACACAAGTAACATTCTTCCATAAAAATATAATTTATTGCTTCTATTAAAATTATTGTTGTTGTTACAAATTTGCTTCTACGGAATGATGACTATCTACAATGTTCTACCTCCTTTGCTTGATTACATATTAGAATATATAAGCTTATCAACTCTCTAAAAACCATCTAAAATGTGTCTCATTGTTCTTTTAAACAAGGAAGAGACTTATTCTTCTAAGAAATAACAAAGCAAAGACTAAGAAGCAGGGTCCCATTACAACTTGTCTTCTTGACTGATTGGAAAAGAATTTGTATGGACTGTTTTATGACAAAGCTGATTTTCTGGAGATTTTTTGATGTTCATAAATACAATAAAATCATATCCAACCTCTTTTTAATTTGTAACTAAGATTGCAATAAATAGAAGAAGTTTGACTAAGTCATTTGAGTTTTTGTTGCCACTTTTTATGCAGTCCACTTCAAACGAATGGTTATCCTTTATTATTGTGAGTTAGCTCAAATGATTTTACTAGGTTATGATCCTCCTTATCTTTCCAAATAATTTTGAAACTCTATATTTCATTAAGTAACATGGAAGATATGCTTGTTTTACTAAAATTGGGTTTTTGTTGCCTTCAAACTCGCCACTTTTGACTCAGTCACCTTTAGATGAGTGCTTATCATTAACTATTGTGAATTAACTCAAACGGTAAAAAGGGTTTTTTATCCTTCTTTTTAGATTTCTGAATCATTAATAAAATTGTAATTTAATTAATAATTGAGTGAGATACTCCCATTTTATTGAAACTATTTTTTGACTTTTTCTGCATTTCCTACAACTGCTAAATATTGACAAGTGTCAACTTGCTTCTCCTTCTTTCCAGCTGCATGAATGACTTAAGTATCTCACAAACAATATGTTAATAATCTCAAAACACTTTTTATTTAATAATAACCATTTATCATAATATTTAATCACAATTTAGCATCAACTAGCTAGACATACAAATGTTAATCAATAAATCATTAATCATAGTTAATGCTTCATAAATCAAGGTATTGTATGGAAATGACTTAGAAAGATATTGTAAACATAGGTTAAAGTGTTATAACAAATGAATATAAATATGGCATTTTATAGGCTCATCACACACCACCCATTGTATCATCTTTTAAATCCATCACCCACTTAGACAAAAGGTTCAACAACCCATTTCTAATTAGCATAATATGGGTAATTTCAAATTACTTAAAATTATTAAGGATTTTAATGGTGGGATTAATAAATTTATTTAGAGACCAAGTTGAAGCTTCTCCCTTTATTAGGGTGTTGAAAATAATTTGAGTCACCTTCCAAATGGATCTTCTCAGTTGATAGTCATTTATGCATATTGATTGCATTCCAAGTCGCTTGGGCCTCCATCGAGATATTTGAACCATCTTGTAATCTCTTTGCACCAATGGACACAATGTTTCCATCATAGTCTCACACCACAAATATCACCCCTAAAGGCCTTGGGTTTCACCTCAAGGAACCATCAAAATTTACTTTCAACCATCCAAACTTGGGTTTCTTCCACTCAATAATTCTTTCCTTTTGAGAAATTAGATTAACCCAACTTGACCCATAAATCAGCTTGAACTTGATCAGAGGCCAATTCAATTGAATCTTTTGATCCTCCTAATAAAAAATAATTTTAGAGGTGTTAATAGAGAACATTGTCGCATTAACAAATTTAGATATAGCCATTTTGATTCTCCCACAAATTTTTTGAAAGGATTCTCTCATATCTTGAAAAAATCTTCTATCTCTCTTTCCATATATCCCAAAGCACTATTGAAGGACATATTCCCCATATACATAAAAGGTTGAAGAGTGGGAAGGAATATTCCACCCTCTGAAAATATCTCTTGGTGAAGAAGGAAAAGAAACACTCCAATGTAATTTATTTGAAACAAACCTCTAGCAAGAGTGATAACATTTACATTGCAAAAGATGATGCTCAAGATTTTCTTCATTATTATCATAAAGAACACATTTAAAGGGGCCCAAGAAACCCAAATTGGAAATTATATCCCATGTTAAGATCTAGCCTCTCAAAGCTAACCAGGTAGAAAAAACTTGCCTTGGGTAAACCATATTTATACCAGCATAATGAATAAGGCCATTCATCAAATGTTGCTACAAATTCTAGAATATTATACCCAATTTTCACTGAATAATCACCTTTTCTAGAGCCACGCCACATGATTCTATCTCTATCTCCTGATGGAAGAATAATTCTATCCTTAGAAATTCATTTCAATTAATTAGAATATTTTTTTAACTTGCATTGAGGGAAGTTGAGGACTTCCATTACCAAGAATTGAGGTCATTAACCACTTGTTTCTCCATATAATCTACTACTTGTGTACCCTATTGAATTGAAGTAATCTTTAGGAGTTCTTTGAAGCGAGCCTGACAACCAAGAACTATGCCCATTCCAAGAATCATTCCAAAAATTAACAAGATGTTCATCTCCAATTTTCCAAGTAATGTGGTCAGTAATTAAATGCCTGCATGAAAGCATGAAGTTCCAAATAGCAGACCCTTTAGGAGGATCTACTATTATAAAATTCCTTTCCATATCCGGGTTGTCCAAATACTTTTCCCTTAGAAATTTGGACCATTTCTTATCACAAATTTGATGAAGACTTCAAATAAGTTTTGCTCCCAATACCTTATTTAGCAAATAGCAATTGTGAAGGCCACCCCACCAAATATTTTAGACTGACATATTTTATCCCAAGAAAGCAGTGAGATTTTACCTTGATCTTGACTTTGTTCCAAAAAAAAATCCTCATCCTTTTCTCAATAATTTTAATTACTTTAACTGGGATTTTCAAGAAAGACATCGAATAGATGGGCATTATTAAAAGTATAGACTTGAGCATTAGAATCCAATCTGTAGAAGAGAGCCACCAACTCTTTCATCCCTAGATTTTTAAAATAACTATCTAATAGATTTGGCCAAATATTCGATCTAACCATCCCAACAAAAAGAGGAATACCAAGAAATTTTCAATTGTTTTTCAATTCTTATATTAAAAAAGAAGATTTCATGTGTGTCAATTAATTCTTTTCCCTGAACAATTACTGTATAAATCTAAAGCATACTTTATAACCTTGGCTTCTTAAAGAAAAACTTCTCCCATTAGTAATGTGTCATCAAAAACTATAGGTGAGAAGTGTTTTCAATACCTTATGCAATAGACACCCCTTTCCAAAGACCATCTTTACTCTTATTACAAATAAGAAAGCCTAAAACTATTGTCATAATGATCAATAGGAAAGGGTATATCGAATCTCCTTGCCTCAAACTATGAGAGGCTTGGAAGAAGCCTTGGGGCCTACCATTGACCAAAACTAAAAGTTAAGAGTTGTCAATACAACTCTTTACCCATGAGATCCATTTTACACCAAAATCAAATTTCTCCAAAATGTTTAGTAAAAAAAACCTATCAACCTGGTCATAATCTTTCTTGATGTTCAATTTGACAAACATTTTGTCTATCTTGGCACTTTTGATCAAACAAATTGCCTCATGGAAAATGATAATACCTTAGATTATGGATCTATTAAGGACAAAACTATTCTACTCTTCAGAGATAACACTATCAAGAACTCTCTTCAACATCATTATTCATCGCTTTAGAAATGACCTTATAAATAGTATTGGACAATATAATACGTCTAAAGTCCTCAAAAGTCTAATAATCCTCTTTTTTGGTACCAAGGCAATTAGAGTGTTATTCATATCCTTTAAAATAGCAGTGTCTTTCTTAGGCCCTTCAAACACTTGCCACAAATTTGAACCAAGAATCTCCCAAAAAAACATTGGAAAAATAGATTAGGGAACCCATCTGAGCCTGATTAATTATCCCCATCCATGGAGAAAAGAGAATATTTCACTTCTTCTAAGCTTACTTTATCCTCGAGAATTTTATTTTGGATAGGAGTAACCAACCTTTGAATGACTAATAAAACAAAATCTGAATTGCCGACAGAAGGATCCTCCGCTATTAATAAATCCTTGAAGTAGTTCACTGCCTCCAAATCAATAGAAAATTTCTCCTTAACCAAAACACCAGATAAATTGTTTATAGTGTGGATTTGATTAATAAAACTCCTAGTTTTAACCGAGTTGTGAAAAAAAATATTTCTATCACCTTTCAAACAACACTCTCTAGATTTTTGCTTCCAATAATTCTCCTCCCTTGCCATCAATTCTTGATATTGTAAATTCAAGGTCATATACTCTTGAAAATAACTCTCTACCATTCCATTATCAATAAATTTACTATGCAGAGCTTCTAATTTTCCTTTCACATGTTTCTTTTCTCTAAAAATATTTTTGAAATGGAATTTGTTTCACTCCATCTCATTTTTAAAAACTGAATTTTCTTGAAAAAAAATGGACTTCTTACATTGCTAAGGAGAAGACAACCACCATTTCTTGACCACTTCCTTGAAATTACTATCTCTAAACTATAGCTTTTTAAAATTAAATGGACATCTGATAGGGGTACAATCATGTTGCAGAAATAAGGAAATCAGGAGTGATCAAAAACAGAGATAGGAAGGATGTTGGCTTCAAAAACCACACCTTCCATTTTCCAACAAGAAAAAAATGATATATTTTTCTACAATGTTGAGAAATTATCCTCTTATGTTTGTCTAAGTAAAAGACCCATTGCTACTCTAAACTTCTCAAAGGCTATTTCTAATAGAGAAGTTTTCAAATTCAAACTAAGTTGAACAAAATAGTTTAGAACCTCCTTTTTTATGTGCAACCAAAATGGTGGCATTGAAATACCCCCCAATATAATGACTTCCCTATTAAATGCATGAATCTTATCTGATAATTCTAACCATACCACCCACTTTTGATTAATACTTGTAGGACTATACACAATGAAGATGAAAAGAGACTTCTGCAAGGCCAACAACTAAATTTTAAAAAAATCTCAATGCTTGTCTTGTACAATTGAATTTTCCTTAGTGGAATGGAGATTCTAAAGAAAACCAAGGCCTCTTGAGGAACCTTAAACCTCTACAAATGAGCCCTTCACATACTTCTAATTGCTCAACACTTTGTTATCTTTTATTAAACTCGTCTTAGTTTCTTGAAGAAAAATAACATCCTAGCGCATCTGATCAAACCCTCGCTTGATCAAAGCCTCTTGTCAGGGGCATTACAGACCCTAAAATTACAAGATAAGAGATTCGTGGCATCCGTGGAAGGGAGAAGCCCTTCCCCGATCTAAGCTTTCTTTTACCTTTTTCACTACTAGCCAATTCAAATTTCACCTTCACTGATTTAGGCCCATTTTCTTCTTTTCACCATCTTTTGTACACTTTACTTTGGATATTGTCTTCTCTATAGTCATGTTTTCCAGAATCCCTTCAAATTCTTTCATCCCCAAAAAATTACAAGTAGTATAAGTTTGTGACTCTGATTTACCTTGAGAGGTTGGGATATAGGTAAAGAACACTCACTACCTACTATAACTTCCAACATCGGATCTTTCTTTGACAAAGAGATGTGAATATATTTAAATTTCACCATGAGTACCTTCACTTCCCCCAACACCATTACATGATCATTCAGAGAAGAAACCTTTGCAAACTAACTATCCCTGGACAAGGCATCAAACTGCCCATCTTTCTCCAACAATCTGTTTACATTTAGAGAATGTTTCATGACTCCAACTTCTAAAGAGACCATTTTAACATTTTCTACTAGCCCCTTCTCAGGAATGAAGTCCTAAAGAGAAGTAAAAAAGACCTAGATTGGTTGTTGTTTACCTAATTTTCTTCTTCTACAAAGGCTTTGACTAAAAGATCAACCGCACCACTATTCTCTAAGTTTCCAATCTTCTCCTTCATGATACAAATATCATGCCGAGGGATAGATTTGCATTTAGTTGATTTCCCCACCATTAATTTAAAACCTAGTCCTCATCCACTTGGGGAGAGGGTGGGGCCTATTGGTGCTCAAATCAGCAGATTGGATTTCCTATGGATTTTGTCGATCCAATGATGGGAAACCCAAGTGATTTTCCAACTAACAAGGTTCAAAACAAGATAAGTCTGAACCCTCTACAATTTTGGCTCTGCAGAACCAAGGCTGGTAGGCCTACACCCTAGACTTATCTTCCAAATCTTAAGGGCTTTTTAGAGAAGATAATATGTGTTCCAAACTTATTTCTCTCAAAGTATGGAAAAGTACTATTAAGATCCTTAAACTAAGAGCAATGTACTACCAAGTGTTAAATGTAATGTTGTAAATATTGAAGGAATGTTGATGGATACAAAATATGAATTAAATAGAATAGATGGATACAATATCTCAAAAACTATAAACAATGAACTAACGACCATAATCCAATAAGAAAAAAAGACCAGTGCCTTAATCAACCATGGGCAACAGATTCAGGATCATTCCAATCTTATTGTCAACCTCAGAGACAGTTTTACAAGAAAACTTATCACTTCAAAGGTGTTATGAAATGAACACGCAACCTTGAACAAGTTTAGAGATATATCAAAAGGATATTACTTCTTAGATGACATACCAATTGACTGAGGCCTCAATCAATAGAATTTAACCATGCAAAATGAGAAAACCAATTAATAATAAAGACTATGAACCAGATCAGGAAACATGCAAATCAAATTGTCACTTTGAAGAAGTTATACTAATTTATCTGAGGGACTAGTTGTAAAATGTTAATGAAATAATAACCTATATGAAAGAAAAAGGACTTATCTTTATTCGATTCTGGAAAAATGGTACAATTGAGTTCACGTTTGCAGTTATTGATCCAACTATCCAATCTAACTTTAATAATAGTGAATCTTATTTTCCCCATTTCTGTGTTGATCTTGGTATCCTTATAAATATGAAATCCAAAGGATGCAAACAAGCTTCAGATCAACATGAATGTTTCTAACAAATACCTAATCCTAAGATCAATAACTGAATGCTAATAATTATAATAATATAATGTTTAATCATCCTTGCTTGATAACAAATGCTAACTGATTAGATCTCATAGCAATAACTCAATAGTCTCTTCATAATATGTCTGAGTCGACAACTTAAATAATGGACGTGTATCATGATGATACTCCGATCGTATATCTATCCATAGTCCTCATAATCTCTGCATGGTACCAAATATTATTGTTGGTATATCAAATAACCTTGTCTAGGAGGATGGTATTATTAATACTGTCAACTTTGAAAACCACAGAAATTATTTCTAACATATCACTCATCCTGTATCAAAGACTCTGAACCAAGATATAACATCTCTTTGAGCATCTTTATTACATGGATACTTTTTTGTATGATAATGAATATATTCTCTGGCGCACGATCTCTAGAGTCACGTTAGTCACCTTTATCGACTGCAACCATGTCATCAGTTATTCCTCTGTGAACCTTCAGCATGTCTACATGTGATTGTTCCTCACAATGTCAAAACTCTGAGCCATCTGATCATTTAATATGTTAACCGTGTTCGCCACCTTTATAAAATTGCACGCAAAGTCCAATTATCAAATAATAAAATAAAGCCTCAGCATAATAAAAAGTCAAAGATTTTAAAGCCACGTAATAAATCAATTTAATGTTGTTGCCAAAGGTCTTTGTCTTTCTCCCATTGTTGACACGTGTCGAGTCTTTGCCACCGCGCAGTGACTAAGGCTCGTTTACTTTTCCATCACATCGTCGCTCTAAACTGTAGATCCTCTATCTGTCGGTCGCAGATCTCCCTTTATTGCCTTTGTTACTTTTTGATCACCTTTATTTGCTTGATTAAGCCCTGGTCATTGATTTAAAACATGGGCTAAAAGATAACATTTAAGTAACCCATCCTTTACTATGCTTTACATGCCTCAGTGTAGTCCATTCACTCTACTCTGCTAACCAAACACTGACACATGTATCCCTACTGTTCCACCCGTAGATTTTGGCAGGGCCGGGACATCTGTCGCCTATCTTGCCATCGCGTGATGTTTAAACGGTGTGCATCTTGTGATAGTGCCATCGCGCTTGACCGTTGGATCAAATCTTGATCTATGCGGATGTCTTTTAGTCTGACTTTAGTCAAGCGGGTCCCCCATACAATACATGCCCATTTGTTAATGGTTCTATGATAAATAAAGTCTTTGTATGAACGTCGGGTGTAAAGTTTCAAACGTTGACAATCCCTTTTAACTGTTTTGATTTATGTGGGGTCATGACCTGTGTGCTTCATCGTCGCGCGATGGGTAAAGGATCACTCATTTCTTCACTGCGTCATCACACGATAGGTAGACAAAGGCAAGTTTATGACCACGCGATCGCAAAAACCGCAATCCAACTTTGATTTTTTTTTAACTTTAGATCTGCATAAAAGGGGAAATAAGGAAAATCAGTGGTAAACATGAATAACTATTAGAGACATGGATTCAAACATTATAGTATTAATAAAAGACATAAAAAAGAAACATAAGTAAAAAGCATAATATATAAATCAAAGAGGCTATAGAAGATAAACGAATAAGTGCAAAAAGATACTTCCCTGATTGATTATGAACACAAATCAATCTGCAAATCTGGGTTCCATCAGGGCCTCCTCATGAGTATGCTTCACCCCTTAAATGGATAACATCTCGACTCTATTGGTGAGTCTTTCACTCTCCAATCCTTTACCATTCTTATCTTTCAAATGTTATTCCACCGTATGGCCCATCTCTTTGCATATATTATAGTTTTCTACAATTTTCTCCACTAGTATCTCTTGCCACCAAATCCCTTCCTCGAAATAAATTTCAACAAAATGCGAAAAGGGGGGTAGGGTTTCCACCATATTAAAATCCTTGCATATGTGTTGTGATCATCATTTTCTACTGCTTCATCAACCTTAATGAAATTACCCATTTTATTACCAATGACTTTAAGGGTTTTAGCCTCCCAATATTCGTGTGGGAGGTTCTAAAGTCTTATCCATAATTGTACTTCTTCTATTGATGTCTTCTAAGGGTCAAAATTTGGGACCCAATCTTTTAGATAAAACCTCATTCCGCCCATAATAAAAGGTCCATTAGCAAGGATCCATTGTTTCTCCCTAGCAGATTCACACACGACTAAATAAAACCCATTTGGAAGAGAACAAAACATAAAGTTCTTACCCCATTTTTCATCGCACCACTTCAACACTTTGGAATAGGTTGGCCAGTCACCAACCCATTTCATAAAGAAAGCCTTTTGTTTGTATAACTTTACTATAGATCTCCAGTCCTCGTCATCGATACGCATAGAGATTGCCCTATTCTTAACTGTGATCGACTGCTCTTCTATTGAAAGGGGGTTTTCTTCTTTGGGTTTCAAGATCTTCTACTTAACTTTTTTCCATGCTCTGTTTGGTATTGGTAAGAGATACAAAAAAAATTTCCTCTTGTGGGTTACAAAACTTGCTGCCAAAAAGGGGCTTGCACCCATTTTTCTAATCCTCCCAAGTCCTTCAAGGCAGCCTCCATTCATTAGATATAAACTTATTTGATGCCTTCACCTCTGATGAATGATAACCATGACCAAAACGCGGGCTCTAAAACCCTAGATTCCTTTGGCCCCACTCCAAATATTTTAAACAAAAGGAAAAACTAACAATTAGATAAATAGCAGCTCGAACATAATTAGATTTATAAATCAAGAACCGCATCACATATTTAGATTAAAAAAAAAAAATATAAGAAAAAATGTTTGTGAAACAATTGTTGTTCTGCAAAAGGTCTTTTCTTCTACACTCTCCATTTCAATCCCAAACAATTTAATACATTCAAAGTACTACTTGCATATATTGATAAAGAGGGAAAGATAAAATTCTTATAAGGAGATAAACATTAGATTACAACTTTAAACGATATATATATATATAGCCAGTGTATTTAAACAATATTTTAAACAAAAGAAAAAAACTAACAATTAGTTAAATAATAGCTCTAACATAATTAGATTTGTAAATCAAAAATTACATCACATATTTAAACTAGTGCCATAATGAATAACAATTTATTCCTTCCAATAGAATATGATTGCATAGTGTAGACACCTATAAATATCCTCATGAAACTAGCACAATTCGACTATTAATTAAATAGACACTTAAATTTATTTAATTAATTCATTAGCCTCTTCTACTATTGTTTTTTTTTTTTTTAGAAAGGTCGCAGCGCCACTTTAGCCTCTTCTACTATTATTTAAATAAATATTTATTATTTATTTAAATAATTCGTTAGCCTTTTCCTTCTAAAAATTAAATAAATTATTATTTATTTAACTAAGCCTTTATCATAGCTTATTTCTTCTATTTATTAAATAAATACCTTTGTTTATTTTATAAATTCTTAAAACCTCTTCTTTTCATTTGAGTCAATCACCTTCAAACACATGGATAAACTCCTAAATTTTATCATTGCGTCACTTGTCTCTTGTCTCTTCATTTGACCTTTCCCACCTTTCCTGCGTCTAGGTTCAATGCACCTTGGAAATTCAACACACCTCTACCACCACTTAATCCTAACCACTCATTTTCTTATTGCCTCTTAATCCTATCCACTCCTTTCAAAACCTTACCTAACCTTGCATCATATTCAATCTCCTATTGCCTCTTAATCTCAACCGTTGGTTTTCATTACGTTTCCATAAAAGACATTTTCTCCTCATTTTGAATCTAATCATGCAATAATATTGGCTACATCTAATCATGTGACCATCTTGCTACTATTTTTCTATCATATCCTTACTATCTTACTATCTTGCTACTATCATTATCAATCTATTATCACTATCATTTGTTTATCAATCTGTGAGACCTACATTCGACTGTCATAGTTTTACTATTTTGATACTCATGATTTCAGTAGCTATGCTTTGACATACTTTGACTATTAGAGACTTTTACGTATTCTGGGATCGGTGGAATCCTATGTTATATATTGAGCACCTGATTTTGTAATCAATTTTGTAATCAGGGTACTTTTGAGATGCTTTATGTTCTGATTCAGTTTCAGCTTATGTTGATGTCTTATATGGATTTAAATGTATGAATGTAATATGATGAATTTGGTTTAAGAAACCGATGCTAGGTTATTTCAGTTCTAATGCAAATGTGGTTTATATACATGTATATTATTGATGTCGTGTTATGTTTCATATCATGTCATTTTGGATCTATTGATGTGTGCATTGAGTGTGCAGGAAAAGTTGACCATGGATCTAAACCGGGGACCCAGTACTGGAACCTATGTAAATGCCCGTGCTTTCCAGGGTCCTGTCTATATAAAGAGACATGGACCTTGTTGTTTATGTGGTTATTTCGTAAACATGGTTTGCATGTGTGTTATTAAATTAGTAAATATTTATGTGATTAAGTCATGTCATTTGTTTTAATTTAATGTGCCAAATTTGGCAATTGTTGTAATTTAATGTTGACATGGCTAGTAAAGGGAACCAAGGTTAGTTATAGGTTAACTAAGGTTATCTAGGGGTAGTACCCAAGCTTACCCCAAGGTTAGAAGTTTCTAGAAGTCTTCTTGACTTAGAAATCCGTAGGTTAACTTCAGGGTTAGTTTTAGAAGGTCTTTTGAGCTCCCAAGGGGTAACCGGGGTCAGTTTTAGTCACCCAACTTGGTACCCTATGGGTTAGGGGTTATTTTCTGTCATTAATAAGCCTCTAAACTCATTTATTGCTCCCTTTAAGTGTCATTTTCAGTCTTGAGCGAATTTTGAAGAGGAATGTGACTTTGGTTAACCTCACTCTCTCTTCTACCCAAGTTTCATTTGACTCCACCCTTGGAGAGTTAAGGCAAGTGGGTAGTTATGGTTGGTTAGGGACTTGAATCATTTGGTTAATGTTGGAGGTTAGCCTATTTAAGGAAGGATTTAGGATGAGTTGAGTGTTCACCCACTCTCTACCCTTAGAGACAGAATTCATTTTGAAGGAGCTTTTGGAGAATGAGCTTAGGAAGGATAGCTCAACACCAAACTATTCCTCATTTTAGCTTGGAATTAAGGTTGGATCTCTTAGAAGTAAATTTTATTTTTTTTTCATGTGTGTTCTTGAGCTTGAAACTCCATTAATGGAGTCTTATGTGTTTTGAAGCTTTATTTTTAAAATTGAAATTTAATGTTTTGTTTTGTGGTTGGATTTCAAATGGGTCTTCAAGGCACACTCACCCTTGGGAGGGCAGAGTAACCTTGAAGGGGTAGATGAAAACGATTCCTGTTAGTGGAGAGTTTCCCGTGTGGAGGGAAAAACATGGGGTAACATGATACCCATGATGCCAAGAAGGGCCTTAGGGCACCTAGGAGGCATAAGGAGGTTATTTCAAGACTGCATCTTATGAAGATGGTCCTTTTCAAGTCCATGTGAGGCTTGTGTGTTCATTTTGATACTTGACTTTCTCCTACAGTGAGGTCTACCTCTACCCCTGTTTCAGGAAGGTCTCTTGGATACCTTTCCTTTTGTTCAACCTTGTATGGGAAGTTTTCTTGTTTATGTGATTCCTATGAGTATGTTGATTGTTAGTTGAGTTTTGTATGCCTGTTTGTATCCCGTTCCATATTGGATCCCCAAGCTTGGGGGTGGCCTTTTAAAGGCCTAGGTTGGGAGGTGAGCCTCCATGGTCAACTTCATCTATGCAGGTTTCTGTTGGAAGTATGAATTTGCAAGTTATCTTTGAGAGAAAGATGGAAATAATTGAATTTTATAGCCTTGTAATCTTGTATTATTATGTTAGATTTCATTCTTGAAATATGGAGCTTTAGATGGGAAATGTAATCCTACTTTAAAAAAAATTTAAGTGAAAGAAAATCTGGATTTTATATTATGTAAGTTTGGTTAAAATTATTGTAAGTCTTGTGGACTATTGTAGCATAATATAGATCTTAAACTACTTAAAATCATTAACCTTCTTATAGCAAGATGACATTGATGTGAAAGAAAAAAAGTGTTCCTTATGAAGAAATAAATCTCCAACTTTATGATTAATACAAATAAATGGAAGCTTAAATGAGTAATATTAGTTTGGTGTTCTTGAGTAAAAATATTAATCTTTTCATACTTAGAGAAAATTTCTCGAAATTCTAAAAAAAAAATTAAAATGCTCTTATTGAAAATTTGTTTCCACCAACATGTTAGGAATAAAATATGGATTTTTTCTATAGAATAAATTTTAAGAAAAAAGGCTCCTTAATAGCCCATGTTTGAACACAGAGGTTGTGTTTACACCAGTCAAAATAAATTAAAATTAATGGTTGTGTGTTGTTTGTGCATATATTTATATATTAATAATAATGAAACTTTGTTTAAGAGAAGAAAAAAAAAAGAGACTAATAAAAAACAAAAAAAACAAAAAAAGCAAGCTTTTGAAATTATTTAAAAAAAAAAATAACTAACTAACCTTCCGTCGCTGCGGAAGAGTATTTCCCCCCGCCTGTGCAGCAAGTTAAAAGCATAAAGTTTTAGAGGTTTTATTTTTATATATAGTTTTAGATTTAGTAATATTATAATTTCTAGTTTGTAGATTTGATTTGGTTTTATAAATAGATAAAATATATATTAATTAGATTTGATTTTATGTTTATAGTAGATTTTTTTCTAAATAGTAATTTAAAGAAATACAGATAGATGGATTTTAAAATTAAATTAGAATTCATTGTAGATTAGATTGCAATATAGATATTTTTTTAAAATTAGTTTAGAGATACTTTAATAGATTTGATTTTGATTAGATTTGATTTATTATTAAAATATTTAAAATAGTCTTATTAGATTGGGTTGTGTTATTAGATATGTAAAAAAAAATAAAGAGAAAGAAGTGGGGAAACAAATGAGTTAGTATTTATTATTGCCATTGTAAATTTTATTCTTAGATTTGAATTTTAGCTTTGTAAATTAGGTTTTATTTATATTATTTAGATTAGATGTAGTTTATTAATTAATGATTTAAAATTGTTTCAAGAATAGATTTAGTGTTAGCTTTTATTTTATAGATTAAATATCTACTTCTCTTTTTATTGCAAAAGTTAATATTATAATTATTTAAATTTTAGATATGATAGTGTTTTTTTTTTAATGTTTTAAAAAGATTTTATATTGAGTAGTTAGATTTTATTTATGCATAGATTAGTTGGTTGGTTATTAAATTTACATAAAGATAAGTTAATTATTGGTTATTTAATTAAACTATTCATTTTAATATTGAAAAGTGATTCGACGTCATTATCAATAAGGGGGAATCTTAACAACCCCTTATCTTTGCGATATACACATGTAAGGTTATTATCGTCTCCTTTGACCGATATATTGAGATGATGTACTGAGAGGGGAGGGGTGAATCAGTACCTCTAAACTTTTCCTTGTTTAGCCCATTAACCCTTAATCATCATTTTGTAAATTATCTTATCTAACTGTTCATCTTTCTTTATGCATATGCAATCATATCATAAAATTCTTTAGTATGTAATCATAACAGAAACATTCATGAAAATAGATAACACATGACACAAGATATGATATCGCAAAAAACTCCTGTTAGGAAGTAAAAATTGCGGTGGGGATTGTTACCCACAAGACTTCACTATCTGCAGATAAGAAGGGGTCGGTTAAGGCTTACATTTGGTCACTTCTGATGACCTACCCTGTTAGGAGTATTACAGTGGAGACCTGTTAAGATCTACTTCGTTTGAAGCTTTAGCAACACTGTTAAGTGTGCACTCTGTTAAGAGATTTGGAAAGAACGGTTAAGTCCACCTTCTACAAAAGGATTTTAGATGTGATGCACTTGTTAGAATGCAACTACATAAGTCTTTGATCTAATGATAAATGCAATCTTCAATTGCTGATAATAGCTCCTATAAAGCTTCATACATATTAGTAATCATCCTTCCATGATTGAATAATACATTAATCTTCTTATCGGTAGCCTCTGTGTGTTCTTGATAACTGATGTATTATGTTTCTAACCTTTGCATGAATTATGCCTTCTGCTCCTTAGATGCTCTTGGCGGCTATCAACAATAATGAATTCATGTACTCACAATTGAGTTTGAACATCTATTTATACTAAATTAGACTCAATTTTTGATTCATGCATCGCAAGTTAACTCTAGATCCAAGGTATATAACTTGACCTTGATCTTTAGTTAGATATGTTTTAGATCCGTTAGGATGCATTAAAACATTTACATAAAGCTTGCTTGACCCTCAAGTTATGATTTAAAACAAATTAAAACTCTATAAATAGATTTACATTGCTTTATCCGTCGTGTAAAAATCAGATCCACAATTTG
>MU223672.1:1246868-1278527 GCA_018584345.1 Thuja plicata
AACATTTACATAAAGCTTGCTTGACCCTCAAGTTATGATTTAAAACAAATTAAAACTCTATAAATAGATTTACATTGCTTTATCCGTCGTGTAAAAATCAGATCCACAATTTGCGGGTTCTTTAACTGATTGTCGATTCTGACGGTCGGTTTTCTTGGTCGTCGGTGTTCCTTTCTTGAACTTGTCGTCGGGTATGCCTTTTATGTTCCTGTCAGGTTTGTTCTAAGAACTGTGTCGCCGGTGATGCTTGTGGTCGTCGATGATACTTGTCGACTCTATACTTAGCATTTTTCAAGTGACCTTTGTATTTTGTCGGGTATGCTTGATGTTTGTTGGTAATGCTTGTAATCTGCCGGTGATGCTTGTAGTCTGGCGGTAATGCTTTAGTCTATCGGTGATCTATGTCAATGTTTTTCACTAAGTGTACTAATGGCAAAATAATGTCATCAATTGTGCACGGTTGACTTATGGTCGACCATGGTCAAACCTTGACCGTTTGTCTCAATATTTGAACCATGTGCTCTATGCAGCCTCTGGAACCTAGGATTTTAGTTTTGTACCTTTGGAGACGGTTGACTTTTTAGTCAACTCTAGTTGACTTTTGGGTCAACAGTCTCGTTTTGCATGCGTAAGACTTCCTAAGGGCTTAACGGGTCCTAGAAACTTCCTTTTACGTAATTTGGAGTATAGTTGACTTTTGGTCAACTTTGGTTGACTTTTGGTCAACTCTGGTTGTCTTTTGGTCAAATGTCTTGATTTGTGCACCTTAGCCTTCCTAAGGGCTTAGCAAGCCCTACTATCTTCCTTTCACATATTTTAGGGTACAGTTGACTTTTGGTCAACTCTAGTTGACTTTTGGTCAACTCTAGTTGACTTTTGGTCAACTCTAGTTGACTTTTAGTCAACTATCTTGATTTGCGTGTCGATCGAGGTATCTAGTTTAGGAATCCTTGTAGGATAGCTCTAAGAGCTATCCTACCTCGTATGACCTTTTCAGTTATTGTTTCTCCTCTGCACCATTTTGTGTGCACTTGCTTAACTTTGTGTTAGTGTGACCAATTCTTTTTGTGCGTTTTAAAATTTTTGATTGTGTGTTTTTGCCCAACTTTTGGACATGACACAATCAACCATCTCCATTCACCATAGCCTTGTGTGCTTTGTGTTAAAAAAATTAGAGTACCCACATTCCATCCATAACAAGATCTAGGTTGATAGTAGGACAAGGGAATCAAGCATTTCACGAAGGCATTGGATTTGATTTCAAGTTTATTTAACATGTTTATGGTTTTTTCATGAAGTAGTGTTCTCTCAGATGATGATTGAATGTTTCTGATTCATTTTCTTATGGTTGGGATTTATAAGGGTTCATAATAGTTGCATGCAATCTTCAGGCATCGTTATTTAGGCACGTCCAGTGGGACCCAATTTAACAAAACGGGTTAGTTTTCAAAGATCTGATGTTTTTCTAATTATTTTTTATCAACATTAAAGCACAAAGAACAAACCCTCTGTAAAAATTTAGATCTTTTGAAAAATGTAACTTTTTAAAAAAAAACTTGCTAATTTGTGACCAGAAATGAATTTTCATGAAAAATCATAAAAAAATTATAACGCACAAGAAAAATGATTAGAAAACTCTAATTTTGTGTTTGAGATCTCTTCATAGCATCCCCAACCTACAATAAAAATTTCAAAGAAAAAATCCAAGTCGTTTGCAAGATATTATCAAATCTTTGAAAACCCTAGGGTTTTATCTTCAACTCTACCTACACAAGTGTAAGCCTTGAAAATTGTGAAAAAAATAGCATTAAAAGGTTAGGAAAACCTCCAAGAAAATAGATTTAATAGGGCCAAGTCCCACCAAACGTGCAAAAATGACAATGACTGAAAATTTCATGCAAATATTATGAATCCTAATCAAGTCCAACCATAAGCAAAGAAATCCATAAGCATTCAATCATCATCCAAGAGAGAACTACATCATGAAAGAACAATAAACATGTTAGATATACATCAAATCAAACCCAATATCTTCATGAAATGCTTGATTCTCTTGTCCTCCTATCAACCAAGATCTTGTTATAGATAGAATGTGGGTGCTCTCTGTAGACACCCAAAAACAGACATGCTTGCGAATTAACATTTAATTACTAATTATTCCTCTATTAATTATTGATTCTTTAATCATTTAATTAATCATCATTTATTCATCTCTAACCTAATGTTTTCATCGCCTAATCATCTTCTTAATATTAAATAAATATTTAATATTATGTAATTAATTAACCTTAATTAATTAGTCTTTAATGATTAATTAGAATCAATTTTTATAGTCCTATAGTTTGATTAATTATATTTAATTATTCAAAATATCTAATTAAGTTTTTCCTAAATTAAATTAACTCCCAAATTAATGTCATATTCTTCTCATAAATTGAATTTTTTAATTCAATTTAAAATTCTAAAGTTCTCAAAAATCTGAAAATCAAAATTTTGAGGAAATTCTAAAATTCAAAAAATTCAAAATCCTCACTAACCAAAAAATCTAATTTTGAAAATCTAATATCTCCAAAAATCAGAAAATTCAAAATAATGAGGAATTTTAATTTCTACAAAATTCAAAAACCTCATAAATTGGAAAATCAATTTTCTGAAAATCAAAAATCAAGAATCTTTCCCTTCTAATTTTCGTTTTTTGGAAACTTTATCTTTTGAAAATGGGAAATATCTTCTCAACCTTATCTTTCTCTTTTAACTCTCCGCTTTTTGAGTTAAATGAGAATTAAATCTTCAATTCTAGAAAGTTACCCAAATTCTCTCCAGACTCTAATTTTTTCATCCGTCGATCTTGATTTTCTAATTTTTTAGTTTGCATATTGCATTTTTTTATTGCATGTCATGCTTTTTATTTGCATGATGTTTTCTTGATTGCATGCCTTGATTTTTTTCTTGCATGTCATATTTTTAGTTTGCATGCCTTACTTTTTTGCTTACGTGTCATGTTTCTAGTTTGCATGCCTCAAGTTTTTGCTTGTATGCCATGTTTTTAGTTTGCACACCTTGCTTTGTTGCTTGCATGTCATTCTTTTTTTCTTGGATGTTGTTTTTTATTTGCATTTCTTTCTTTTTATTTGCATGTTGCTTTTTTATTGCATGCCTTGCTATTTTGCTTGTATGTGATTCATTTTTTTATTGATTTTTTAAAATATTTTACATTCTCATTTCAGTGAGGGCCCTGGGAGGAAAGAACTGAAAAAAGAAAACCTCTGGTAATGCCCAAAACTTATAAAATTTTGGAAATGAATAAGACAATTACATCAGATACTAATACATTGTGGGCTTACAATCAGTATTTGCTTACATACCAACTAGATGAGGATTTTATCTTCCTCATTTATATAATCCCGCTTATTCGAGACTTTAGGAAAAAATTAAGCTTCCCTTTTACATACATTGTTTAATGTTATTTATAGAAATGAGTAAAGAGAAAAATCCTCTCCTTTTACAGCATTTGAAAGAATATAAAAGTTATTGCCTTGCCTGATGAATCTTGTTCATAACCTTATCGATGATCCAGACGTGCATTGTCCTCATGTTGAGATAGTTAGCAGAAATTTGAATCGATATGAAACTTGGTGGTGTCGTAATCCATCTCATACTACAAATATCCCATCATTCCTATTCCCCACAATGTGATTTAATCGGGTATATCGCCTAATAATATATAGATGTCAATTCTCCTTGAATGCTTAAACCGCCTACCTCCATTTCAAAATTCGTTGTCAATCACTTGTCTATGCTAAGTAATATAATGTGAGGTTTGATCCAAGAGGTATTGATATGTAGATATCCCAACCCAATCAAAATAAAAAAAAATATGGGACTCAAATCTGTTTAACATAAATTCCATCTGCTCCCTGATTCGCCATTTCATCTGCCAAGTGATTGCCTTCTCTATACATATGGTTTATGGTGACCTTCTCAAAAGTATTGATAAGATTTAGGATTACTTCGAGTAGTGATTGTAGCCTCCAATTTGGGGTTGACTTAGATCTAACAACATTGATCACAATCATGGAGTCGCCCTCAATTTCAATCTTGGAAAAATCCAATTCTGGGCATAAAGATAATCCTGTTAGTAAAGCTTTGAATTTCGTTGCATTGTTGGTGTCCTTTTCCAAAGGTTTGAACATTCTAGCAATATTATTTCCTGACAAGAGTGTATCACACATCCACCACCTGAAGGCTCATGATTCCCTCTGGAAGCACCATCAAAGTTTAAATTTATGTCACCCATTATTGGGGGACACCAGACACAATTTTCTCTACTCCTTAGACTACCTTGTCCTCCTCTACCTAAAACTTTAGGGGCCTTAAGAACAAACCATCTCTTCAGCATACCATCATCCCAACTAGTGTAAACATTTGGTGAAGAACTCTCAGCCTAAATTCTTGAATTTGTAGTTTCTACTATAATTGCTTCAATTTTGTTCAAAAGAAAATCCTTAATCATGGTTTTCCCTTGAAATACTCTCATATTTCTCTCCTTCCATAGTTCCCATATCAAAATAGAGGGTGAAATAATCCAAATATTTCCACACAAACTCTCCTTAACAAGATGGGCCATGATATGAATAAACATAATATGTAATTTGGTAACAGTGACAACCAACCAAGTTTTGCACACAACCATTACCAACATTCTAAGGAAAAAGGACAATTGAGAAGAAGATGATTCACATCCTCCTCATCACTATGACATAGAGAGAAAATGGAAGGAACTTGGTATCCAAACTTTTTAAACCAATCTGATGTCAAGATTCTCCCATGAAGAGCTTCCCATTAAAAGCTACCTACTTTAGGTAGACATGCTTTGTTCCAACATAATTGTACTAGTAACTGCATTTTGATCTTATTATGTTGCTTAGAAGCTATTTTGTAGCCTTCCTTCACACTATACACCCTTGATTTGGATCCATTCCAAATAAACTCATCTTTTCCTTATTTGAGTACAAACAACTTATCTTTCAAAATTAGTTTAATAACCTCAACATCTCCCAAAGATTAACTAAAATATTCAAAATTATTCCACTGTCATTTACCCTCTGGGTTGGGACTAGGAACTAAAATATAATCCTTAACATAAATCCCCCACTTTTGTGAATAAATGTTGCTAATTTTATCTAATTCCAAATGTTTGTTAATGATAGGGTAACCTCCCCATGAGTCATTCCAAAATAAGGCCTTGTTGTCGTCCTTTAAATTCCAAGTAATGTGATGTAGAATTATGTTACTGGATTTACACAAGAAATTCCATAATCTGGCAGCCCCTAGGAAAATCCACGACTCTTATAGCCTCGTCTTCCCTGAGGTTAGGAAGTTATTTCCCTCTTATGATCCTGACCCATTTTAGATGTTTCTCATAGTGAATTCTCTAGAATAATTTAGCTCCTAAGGCCTGATTATGATGCAATTGATTCTTAAATCTCGTCCCACCATACTCCGCAGGATTCCAAATTTTATCCCAAGCAACAAGAGAAAATTTATTATTTGTGTTCGTACCTTGCCAAAAACATTTCCTCAGTTTCTTTATTATGTCCATGTAGCTACCTGTTGGTAGTGAAATACAAGACACAAGATAAATCGGAATGGTTGAAAGAGTAGCCTTATGCAATATAAACCTTCCTGCACAAGTAAGTCATTTAGACTTCCAAGACTCCATCCTTCTATCTAGTTTCTCTCCTATGGGTTTTCATACAAAAGAAGACCTTCGTGTTTTATCAGTAGGCACCCCTAAATATGTGCAGGGAAGCTTACCTTCCTTAAATCCGAGAAAATTTAATAGTTGTTGGGACTTTTTTTAACAATGAAGAAAAAATTTGAGATTTCTGTCTATTAGCTACTTGTCCCGGGCATTGGCATAGTTACCAAGTACCTTATTCAATTGTATGGCTTCAACTTTTTTACCCTTCCCAAAGAGCAATGTATCATCCGCAAATTATTGATGTGTAACTGACCTTACTGAAGAAGTGATCTCCACACCTTTGAGGATACCTTGATTTTGGAGGCTACTAACCTTCCTATCGAGAGCTTCTACTATTATAATGAAAAAAAGGGAGACAATGGATCTCCTTGACGAATCCCCCTTAAGTTTTTGAAATATCCATAAGGAGATACATTGATGAGAATAGAAAACCTGGGAGCTAAGATACAATGGAAAATCAGGTTTATCCAAGTTTTAGAGAAGCCAATTTTTTCCAAACATTTTGTTAGAAATCTCTAATCCACTTTGTCATATGCTTTTTTCAAGTCTAGTTTTATAATCATGCTTGGTTGTTTGTTATTTTGGATTGAGTGTGTAGATTCTTGAGCAATGGTCACTCCATAAAAATTGGATTTGCCTGGAACAAATCTCGTCTACTCTTCACCAATTATTTTCCCCAAAATATTTTTCAATCTATTGGTCAGGATTTTTTTAAGTAGCTTGTAGATAGTATTGCAAAGTGAAATAGGTATAAACTCGTCCAAACAAGTTGCTTTATCCTTCTTGGGGATGAGGACTCTAAATGTGTTATTGATTTCTTGGAGAAATATGCCTAAAGATCTAGCTGTTTGTAATGCTTCTATTAATTTGGAGCCCGAAGTAGACCAACAATGTTGGAAAAAGCTAGGCAAGAACCCATCCGACCCCGGGGCTTTGTTAGGAGCCATTTATCAAGTGCTTTGTGAACTTCTTCCTTTGTGAATTTGTCTATCAACAGTTGATTGTCCTCTTGAGAGACCAACTTGGGGATGTCCTCCAACATCACTCTTTGAGATTGAAGATGACAACCTTCAAAGTTGTTGAGAAGATTAGTGTAGTAATTGACTATTTATGTTTGAATGTCCTTTTGATCTTCTAAAATATTATCCCCTTCAGTGCTAATTTTATGTATTATGTTAATACTCCTTTGTTTGGTACTATTATGGAAAAAATTATTGTTTTTATCCCCTTCATCCAACCAAGTTTCCTTGGATTTTTGTCTCCAAAAAGTCTCCTCTTTAGCCAAAATATCTTCATAGTCTCTAAGCAATTCTTTTTCCTTGTTGAACAGTGTCGCATTCATCCCTTGTTGTATGACAGACTCATTCATATCTTTTATGTTTTTTCTTAAATTGAGTTTTAGTTTAGAAGATGTTTTTCAAATGATTATGGTTTCATTCAATCAAATTATGCTTAATACTCTTCAGCTTAGATATGAAACAAAATAATTTTGATCCTTCTGTGTGTCTCCCCTTCCACCATTTATCAATCAATTCTGAGAAATTTTTTTCCTTCATCCACATATTTTAAAATTTAAATGGGAAAAGTAGTGTTGTGTCTTCTCCCATGATATCCAGTTGAATAGGATAATGGTATGATCCTAATTAGGGGAGATTGAAGCATTGAAGTCAAACAAAAAAATAGTCAAATCCCCTTTACCTATCTATTTTTATGTAATATTGTCGAAGCCCTCTACTCTATCGTTCCATGTAAAAGTCTCATTTTATGTTTCTATTTCTACAAGATTTTCTTTTGACACCCAATTCTTAAAGTTAATTTGAGGCTGAGATTCCCTCTGAGTACCTCCCCATTTTTCTGACAAGTGAGCTTTAGCATTGAAATCTCCCTTAATTATGAAGTTCTTATCTGTCCAAACTCTAAAGAATCTACAAATTTCCTCCCAAACTTCTTGCTTCTTCTTGACAAGAATTGGTCCATATACATTGAAGATAATGAACTTAAGATTAGGATTTAAAGTCCTAATATCGCCCCAAATACAATTAGGCCTTCCTAATAGCTTAGAGAAAGTCACTTTTCTAGGATTCTAAATCATTAATATTCCAGTCGAGGAACCAACTACCCCTTCAGATTTTACCGACCAGCACCCCAGCCCCCAAACAAATTTATCCAACTGCTCTGTCCTCATTTTAGTTTCCTATAACAACACAATATATGTCTTAAATGAAAAAATACAATGTTTGACCAAACGTTATTTGTTAAGAGCATTTAGACCTCTAACATTCCAAGATATTACCCTCATGATGACCCGGGAAGGATCTTCCCCTTCTCTACTTACATATAAGCTATGATCTTAGTTTGATCTGCCTCTTCTCCATCTTCTGCTCTTAAAGTTGACATTGATTTTCCTCCCTTACGTTATTTTTTATTTTCCCCAAAGTCTGGAGAAACTATATTTGAAGATAATCATTGGAACCCAAGGCTATCATTAGGAACTTGAGAATGAATAACGACCAAGGGGTCTTTAATCAGGCTCTTATGTAATTGATTAGAGGGAGACATGTCTTAGTATGTAGCATTATAAAGAATTATACCATCTAACTCCTCAATTATATCTTCATCCTCCCTAATGTCTGAGTCTATAAGTCTTTCCATGAAAGATAAAGATAATGAGCCATCAATTTTGTCCTCTCACAAAAAAGGGGAATTTCCAGCTATACCAAACAATTCATATATTGCATGTAGCCTTGGTGATAATTTTGGGTTCTAGTCATTTACCATTGTGTTATCCATCTGTTTGTCCTCCTTCCATGTCCCTGATTTCTTCTTCCTTCCTAATTTTTGTTTAAGTGGATAAATTCCACCCTTGATTTTGTCTTTTTGAAGAATATTTGTCCACTTGACCATCCTCTATCAGATTCTTTAACCCTTGGGTAGAGTGTCATTTATTAGGAAGTGACTTTGGTCTACCCTCCATTTCTTTTTCTAATAATCTTTCTGATTTTCTATACCCATTGTTGATACTTCTTGACAGTTGAGTAGAAGACCATGTAGCCCCAACCTTCATCGACCTTCCAATATGCTCCTCCTGGGGAGAAGAATACAAATTTTCGTTCTCTTTATCCAATTCATCTCAATGAACCCTTCCTTCCTACCCAACCTTAGCTATCTTCAACAAATCATTGAGTTTGGTTTGTAGAATATCTTCCTCCTCCTTAAATTGATCAGGGTTGGAAGGTAGCTCTGTATCCTTGGAGCCCACCTTCATATCGCTTTGAAAGCATGAAATATTGAGTTCATTGCCCTCATTAGTCCTGAAGAGGGGGTCATCTGAATGATTTAAATTTAACACCCTTGGATCCTTGGCAAGAACTTGGTCCGATATTTTTGTAATCATTTTTTTCTTGAACCTCCCTCAACCACTGCAAAACAAAACTTTCAGCGTGCCTACAATTAAATCTAGGAGGGTGACATTCTGAAAGTTTTGTGAGACACTTGCATGAGACTAGGGGATGGTCAGCTTGTGGTAGAATTTTTTTTGTGAGATAATCAATCCCTGGAAAAATCAGTCTCATCCTTTGATAAGGCTCTTCTAAAGGCTTAACTAATAAGGAACCCTATGTAGTTTATTTCCATATTAAACAGGATTAGCCCCTAAGAACCCTTGGTTCAGATAAATCTCATTAGGCAACCCAATCCTTGTCAAATGAAATATTAGTAACTACTAGTGATCCTTGTTCCTAATTATTTTGGGTAAGTGATGCAAGAGCATCCTAGAATCTTGGCAATCCTGCGTCAACCAAAAATATTTCCTTCAATTTGTCCATGTGTTTTGTGTTGCAATCCTTCCAATTGGCACATTGGCTTATGCGATCCTTATGACATATTCTAGACATCATGTAAAATCTATGTCTAGGTTTTCATCTTGATACATTCTATCTTAGTGGATATTTCTTATTATTTGGGTTGGACCTATATGTTCTTCATGATAATGAGTTTTTCCGAGTTGGTGGATCTTATGAAGCTTATTGTTGCTTGTGATCCTAATTGGTGGATTGTTCGATGATCTTATGCTCGTGGTCGACCTCCTTGTGTGATCACGCTTCATTTCATATTCATTTGGATGTGTTATTCTATGATTTGGGTTCTGTCCTATTTGGCATGTTATATTTTCCTACCTTGGAGAATGTGATATTTTATGGCCGACTTGTGGCTTGCAATCTTGTATATATTTGTTGTGTTGGTTCCTTAGTTGGTATCTTTTTTTTAGTTATCCTTTGAGAGGTTAGCATCCAGTATGGGTCTGGATTTCTATATGTAATCAGGCATGTGTGCCTTAGAATGTAAGTTGGCATGTAGCTAGGCATGCATGTTGTAAGTCTTGATTAGTTGATAATATAAAGGCCTGTGAGGCATGTTTGTTGTTCATTGTTGAGTTGTTTATGATCTTGTGTTGATTGTTTATGTTGTGTTGGCTCTTTCTGCATGGTTGGAGAAACTCTGGACATGACTACATCAGATGGTATCAAAGCAAAGAGATCATTCCTGTGATTTTAGATCTGTGTTCCTGAACTTGTGAATCCTTTGATGTGTTGGTCGTGGGGTGACAGAGAATGGGTTTGGCTCGCACTAACGGGGGATTTGCGCAAGGTGGTCAAGGAAGGATTTTTTGCTAGTTGTTGGCTTGTATGAGTGTATCTGAGAAAGATTTGATTTTGTTGATGGTAGATTGTTGTTCCTGAACTGGAGAAACCCTAGATGGCTTCTTGTGGGGTGGCAGAATGTGGATCTAACCTACGACAACAGAGGATTTGCGCGAGGATGGATCAGAGATATGTCATTGCTCATTGTGAAGCTTGGAATGGGTTGTGTTCCTTGAGACATCCCATTGGTGGAAAGATCATCGAGTCAAGGCAGGTTGTGAGCATGTTCAATAGAACGTCGAGTGAGGCAATTAAGATCTTGCACTTAGATCGTCGAGTAGAGGCATTTGCACCTTGTGAAGGGAGAAAGGTCACTGGATAGGATAAACCCTAGAAGTGTGAAGAGAATGTTTGAAGATCTTAGGGTTGAATGTGAGGAGGCTACTGAGGATCTGAAGAGATTGATTTGGCATTTACCGATTCAAAGGTGGATTGTTTGGCATATTAAGAAGATTGTTCAAAGGAGGAAAAGGAAAGCTAGAGTTGTTGTTGAAGAGGTTAAGCTTGATGAGGTATGTACACCTATGAATACTTTCACAAAGATTGCAGAGGATAACGTACATGGGTTATGGTTGAATTTCATAATCTATTGATTGCATCTGATGAGCTAGTTAAGGAAGGTCTTGTGATTGAGGATGATAATGGGATTGTTGATGTTGTTGAAGTTGGAATTGAGATTCCTTTGGTAGAATTTGATAACCTTGTCGGGATAGTTGTTGAGTCTGATATCAATTACAATATGGGTGTTATTGCTGACTAGATTATTTCTGGTGAGTATGAGAGGACTTGTGACAAGGCTTTTAGTTGTGACTATGATGAAGAGTTGTAGACTGAGTTGTTTCAGTTGAGTGTTGATTTGTTGCAGAGATTACCTAGAGGGTTTGAAAGAGAAGAAATGTGTTTCTTGATTGGTATTGGTACTAATCGGATTAATCGTGTGAAAGAGGATATTGTTGCTTGTGTTGTAGTCTAGGTGTGGAGGTACGGATAGTATTTCCTTGAAAGAGATGAGTATTTTTGCATGAGGATGGATATACTAAAAGTGAAGATGAAGACACAATTGATGGTAATGAAGAAGGAAGCATGGCTGAAAGATAGAGGTGGTGGATTCAGTACAGTTCATGATTTCTTTGTTGTGGATGGACTAATGATAGAGTGTGTTCAGAGGTGTGATGAGTGGCTGATGATATTAAGTGGGCTTGTTAAGAGGAGTGTATATCTTGTGCTTAGTTTTGTTGTTGATTTGTTTGGTTCTTATTGAGGATTTGTTGGTTGGTATGTTTCAGTGTAGAAGATGTGGAGATCAGATTAGAGAAGGCAAAAAGTTTTTGTGTGCAGGTTAATATTATTAACCATGATGGTTGGGAAGTTGAAGGTCAAAATAAAATATTTTGATCAGTATTGGATCTCTTCTACAACTACAAAGTGAGAGGCTCACTTTCTTAATAACCCTGGGTATCTGATGCAGGAGCATCCTGGGATCTTAACAATCTTGCATTAACCAAAAATATTCCCTTTCAGTTTGTTCATGTTTTCTTGTTCCTGTGTTTTGTGTTGCAATCCTTCAATTTGGCACATTGGCTTATGTGATCCTTATGACGTGTTATAGACATCATGTAAAATATATTTCTAGGTTTGCATCTCAATACGTTCTATCTTGGTGGAGATTTCTTATCATTTGGGTCAGACCTATATGTTCTTCTTGATAACAGTTTTTTCCGAGTTGGTGGATCTTGTGAAGCTTCCTGTTGCTTGTGATCCTAATTGGCACATTGTTCGATGATCTTATGCATGTAGCTGACCTCCTTGTGTGATCGCGCTTCATTTCATATTCATTTGGAGGTGTTCTTCTATGATTTGGGTCATGTCATGTTTGGCACATTATATTTTCCTACCTTGGAGAATGTGATCTTTTTTGGTTGACTTGTGGCTTGCGATTTTGTATATATTTGTTGTGTTGGTTCCTTAGTTGGTATCTTTTCAAAAGATAGCCTTTGAGAGGTTGGCATCCAGTATGGATCTAGATTTCTATATGCAACTAGGCATGTGTGCCTTGGAATGTAAGCTGACATGTAACTGGGTATGTATGATGTAAATCTTGAGTAGCTGATAATATGAAGGCCTGTGTGGCATGTTTGTTGTGCATTGTTGAGTTTCTTATGATCTTGTGTTGATTGTTTTTGTTGTGTTGACTCTTCCTGCATGGTTGGACCATCTCCATTGGGGAAACTCTGGCCATGATTGTATCAGAAAGTTAAGTACTATAAATTGTGTTTCTCATTATAAAAATGATACAATCTCCAAAAAAGTAACCAAATTATTAATGTGATACTTTCAAAACAATTGACCTCATTGTGATCCCTGGGAGCTTTATTAGTTCCTTCTTGTTGATCTATTTCTAGAAAAGGAGGATAGTCAACAGTTGTTTCTCATGAACCTCCTTCTTTGTTGCCTCTACATAACATCCCAAGTTAAGGCAGGCAGGATCCTTGTATATATCCTCAATCCTATTAGTCAGGATATCTAACCCACTTGAATCTGAAATTAAATGAGGCTCATGAGCTTAAATTAAATGATCATATGTGATCCTTTGAACCCAAGTCCCAAATTTAGAGATTATTTTGATTGTTCTTGGTAATTCCTTCTCTGTATTCATGAGAAGATAGCTTGGGGCATAAATTCTTCTCATGTAAAGTATTCTTTAAATATATCCCCAGTTTATTTCCAAAAATTTGTAAGCTTTTTGCCTCCCTATACTCTATGTGAAGCTCCTTTAGGGATATCCACATCAGTGTAAATTTTATTGAGTGATTCTTGTTGTCAAAGTTGGGTATCCATTGTTGCATACGCAATCATATATTGTTGTAGAACCACCCTTTATGTTTGAATGTCATGTCTCTACTCTTTTTAGACTCAAAAGTAACTAAGAAAGACCCTAAGGTTCTATCTATGTATTCTATATTAGAGACATCATCCTAATTATATAATACCCAAATTTTGAAATCAAGAAAGGGCATATTGGTTTCCCAGAACTAACAAATTAGTGTGTGTTGCAGCAAAAGTTGTCTTCTCCCTTCTAGTATCTCCTCCAAGAGGGTGATATGTGGATATGGGTTAGAAGAAGCTTGTTGTTGCAAGCCCTGACTCCAAGGATCGAGTTGTTCATTTCCCTCTTCAACCTCATATGGGTTGCCCGCAATATAAGAAGAGTCGAGGTCGTTTGTATTTTCCCCATGAACCACCTACTTATGTCCTTCCAATATATCTCATTTCTGCCATTTTAGTGTAGCTCATGAATCTCTATTTTTTGTTAAAGAAAGCTTCCCAACCAAGGTTTTTAACCCATAGATTGAAATTGCCTCTTAAAATTATTTTTCTTTGATTGTGAATGTCCCAGTGCACCCGCGACCAAGATTTCTTTGGAAAAGAATGATTAAAGGGCCTACCATCTTTTGTAGTTGGCAAAACGGGTATGAAATTAGGGTTTATGCTACTATTCAATAGAAATTTATACTCATTCTTCACCAAAGACTGTATGTAGCCCCGAACCTTATTTTTTCGATTGAGTAATTGGCCTATGAACTTTTTGTCAGGTTGAAAACCAAGGAGCGTTGTCTTTAACACCTCCCTAGTGTTTCCCTCTTTTTGGAAAATCCTAACTTCATCGATCAAAAGACTGCTTTCTGGCTACTAAATCCATTGATCTCTCACTCCATCTACTATTCAACCTCCATTGACCTGGATCTGAATTCCTCCAATGATTACTTCCAATGTAAACTGAACGTCCCCAACACCTGCTACTCGCCTCCATTTCCCCCTAAAATTTGTTAGCTACCATGATTCCTTTTTTGTTTGCATGTTGCTTTTTTTATCGCATGCCTTGCTATTTTGCTTGCATGTGGTTCATTTTTGCTTGCATGTTGCTTTCCTTCACTTTGTTTGTCTTGTGTTGGACTAACGTGGGTGGAAGATGTCAAGGATGTATGGGAGACGAAATGATTGCCGAGGTAATGTATTGAAAAAAAGAAAAAAAAAACCTTAAATATGTGCATAGCTTCAAACAAGGTGCACACTACAAACCTTTTAATTTTCCATGCACTTTCAATCTTACTGTGGAAAGTTTCAATTTAAATGCATAGCTTAATCAGGGAGACCTCTTTGTTTGTGAACAAAGGTATTAGGCCTATGCTCTCACCTTTCTCAAGGTGAACAAAATGTCAAACATACTGGAGTTCCATTAGATTAAGGAATAAGAATGAACACCATGTTGGAAAGTGACAATGCAAGAAATTGTTATTTTGTCATTGCTGTCAAACCTTAACTGGTGAGACTATTGTTATCTGTTTGAGTACCATATCTATTGTTGATGAATAAGATTTAACAAGAAGACCAAGTGAATGGTTGAGTTAAGGCACATAAAAGGGTACTTGATCAGTTGGCACTCTGGCAAAGTAATTAGTTGTTTATCTTTCAAAGACAGTTTTTCTGGTTGTTTTGTGTCGAGCAAGTTTGGCTTGTGCCGAGCAAAGTTGCTTGTGCCGAGCGAAGTTGCTTGTGACGAGCAAGTTTGTTCAATGCCGAGCACCAGTGAAATTGCCGAGTGAAAACAGTGATGTTGGCCGACTTACAGTAATTGGATTAATGATGAGATTTGAGATCTCTGACCAACTTAGTTAATTTTATTGGGATATGTAATGTTAATTAAAGATTGATCCACATCATTTAATGTATGGGTAACTGTAATTAATGCATGGTTTCAAGATTTAATTAGAGACTACTTTGGAGATGTAAATGTAATGCAATGATGGAATGATTCGTTGGATCTGACCTAACTTAAGATCTACGATCTTGACTAAGCGGCAAAGATTTATATGACCTAGACAGAGAGGTATATGATAACCTTAGGGGGTTATTCATTGTGAGCTGTTGAATGTGGAAGTACATGTATGTATGCAAGAGGATTGCATGGTTGATTTACTGTTTGGCATGATCTAGTAGAGAAGGCTGAATACAGAAGTAGAGAGTTGCATGTGTGATTGCTTGACAGATTTCCAAGCAGATCAGAAGATTGAAATGACAATGCAGGCCATCTAGTAAGTTAACATCAGAGTTGTAATTGGATCTGAATTTGCAAAGTAAGTTGTATGTATCAGATCACAACTGTTGATTAATTTCTAACCATTATATCAGTTAAATCCTTTAACAAGGTTGACCTAACAGTCATTTGTATAAATCCTCTAATAAGGTGACATTCAGGTGGAATGTTCTAAGTCCTCTAACAAGGCCACTCCTGACATGGTGATTAAATCCTTTAACCAGGTCACACCTAACAGTGTGTTATTGTAACCTTTAACGGAGTTGGCTCCTCACAGAGCTCACTTCAGAAGAGTGAAAACTTGGTAGCATGTTACTGGTGGTTTTTCTCATATTGGGTTTCCACGTTAAATACTTGTGTCAACTTGTGTGAATGCTTATGGTTTGTTTTACTGTTATGTTTCTACAAGCTAATTACATTAGACAGTAAACTGCATGATTAAAGTTGTTGACATATGCTACTGCTGCCGAGTAGATATGAAATACAGAAAAATTTATTTTCTACATCTAGACTTGAGGATAACTGATTCACCCCTCCCCTCTCAGTTATTCTAAATTCATTCTAACACACCATATTTATTATGTTTGGAGAGTAAAAGTAATAGGGATATGTTATCACCCTTCTTAGGGTGATCAAACTCCTAGACCTTTCTTTATTTTATTTCCTCTCAGTAGTGCATTTATATTAATACATAGTGGGCCTGCCTCCCGAGATTTTCCTTAATGAGGTCGGTGAAAGGGGACGACCCAAGTAGGATACAAATGATTTTGCCACAATATTTTGACCCACTATAAAATAAAATGCATTCATCCTTAATGGGGTGAATGAAGGAAAGAGCTTGAGAATGATACCTCCTCTAGTAGTCCTTTGGGATTGCACAAAACCATTTTTTAATGTGTGTGGGAGGCCTCTGTAATGGGGGATAGACTCAAATCTTTCTGAACGGAATCTTGACTAAAACCCAGATAAGTAGCAAGCTTGCCTTTTTATCCACTAAAGCCAAAATTGACCATAGGTAGCTTGATTGAATTATTTTCTGTGTAAGACCCGTGGAAATTATCGAGAACATACACTCACTGTATAGATTTTAGGGCCAAAATACCATGTTTGCTATGTGATATTTTCAACAAAACACATCTTACAAACACAAAATTTTCAAATCATACTAATGTCTTAGAGAGTCAATAGCATATTGGTAAAAATTGTAAGCAATCTAACAAAATCTTGAAACCATTCTCTGAAAGCTACTAACTATCAAAACCATTCTAAAGAATTTTCAAACTATCTATCTGTCAAACTAAAAGCTACAAACTGTCAAAACCATTCTCTGGAATCTGCAAATTGTCTATTTATCAAACCTGCAAACTGTCACACATCTGAAATCAGAAAACAAAACAATTGGTTACATACCTTTCACAATTCTCTCAATACCATGGTCGTCTTAAATTTTAAAACAAGATTATATCGAAGTTTTCAACATTAGAAAGCCTCTTTTTTGGGCTCGTTAATCATTTAGGATTGTCAATCTAACTGATCAGACTAGACTCCTTTTGATCTCCCCACCATCAAAATCCTATCAAAACAATCAACCCTGACTCCATGCTTCATCTAAAGCAAGAGTTTGGTCAAATCAGTATCAAACTCATCCAACTCTGAGATCAAGAGAAATCAAACTTTGTCCCTAAGATTGTCATTTTTGAATAGGAACCCATGCTTGGTAGAAGAGGTATTACCTTTTGCGTGGACACATCAGCAATCACATCATATCCACCCCTTTGTGTGGACCATTTTGTCCATTCAAAAGTTTCCCTGATTTGGCACACGAACAATTGCAAACTGATATCCTCATGCATCAAGTGCAAGACCTACAAACTCAACTAAACAATCTTCAAAATCAAATTCAACCAAAGTCTTACACAATGGGGGACTTATATCCCTACCCTAATGACTATATATCTCTGATCACATCTCATATCAATGAACATCCTTTGATTTCCTCAAATCTACTACCAAGGATTTCCCAAACAAATACAATTGAAAATATGTCATCCACGTCAACATCAATCCAAACAATGATTAGTAAGGATGTTGACAAAGTCAGTCATGTCAATCTCTTGTCAATTTATCTTTTGAGATTGTGTTCATATGCTCCACAAGGATACCACTAAGTGGTGAGAGTGGTCGGGATGGTTCACAATCTTATTTTTTCTTTGTTTGTTGTTTGTGGAGTGTTTTGATAAAATTATAGGGCAAGGATGATTTAGGGTGAATTTGATAAAACAGTCACGCATATGGCAGCCACACACACTCAAGTCTGAGACAACCTTGGAATGATGTCAAACACTCCCTATTTGTTTTCTGCTTGTTTTAACAGAGATTGTAACGTTATCCAGATGGTACGTATCTGGGTGCATTCATATCTTTTTCTTTTCAAAATAAGGCACGATGACAAAACTAGTGAAAATATCTGGCAGGGACTCAACACATCATCTATTTTGATAGCACAAGTTCATTAATAAATTTCTTATAACTAATTTTCTTCAAACAAACTCAGTCAGTCCTAACAATGCTTAGACATACATCACATTAGCTCTTGCATACATGTTAAAACCAATGCATAGAAAAATCACAAAATCATAGGAATGCATACATCATATTAGGTCTTGCATACACAATAAAACTAGTCCATAGAAAAATCAAAAAAACATAGGGATGCATATGTCATACATAGAAATCATACAACCAATGCATAAACATCATCATGATCACATAGTCCATCATAAGTCCATACATCATTCATTTTAGTGCATCTAGGAATCAAAAGTAATCATTATAAGTGCATCATGTCATAAGTACGTCATCATATGCATAAATCATCATAGAATCATATAGTAGTACATGTTATAAATTAAATCCATACACAAATATACACACATATCACATAAAACAAGATATAGCGCTGCCAAAAAGATGTATCTCATATGTCTATATCAAAAAATCATGTCTGAGTACAATGGGAGCTTGCAGGATTAGTCAAAATGTATAAGTGTCTATGACAAAATGATACAATAGCATAAACAAAATGTGTCATTTATTGTTGTCATCGCCCTGTGGTCTGGGAGGTGCCAGGGAAGGTCCTTCCTCAGTCAATCAAGAAACCAACTCAGGTGCATCTACCTGTGCTTCTCGGGTTGGTTGTGCTACTGCTCCACTACTCTGAGTCCTCTAGGATCTCGCAGTCCTCTAAGAAGCCTTATAGCTCGATACTCTCTACTCTGGTGGGATGACACGCTCATAATGCCCTCTCCAATACTCAATCTCTCATTACACCTCTCTCCCAGCTTGATATATCTTGTCAATGGCCTCTCAGAGAGATAAATCATGTACACTGTCAATAAAGGCTCTCGACTCCGCTCTAGTCACTCTCCCTCTCTCCTCTGCAGTTGATGCTCTGCACTCTACGTCTGAGGCGCTAGACTTTGTAGCATCTAGTCTATGCTCCAAATCCCTAACCTCGTCCCTCAAACTCCTAACCTCATCCTCAACTCCCTCCTCTGGCATGTCCATGGCAATTGCCTCATCTCCCCTATCCTCTCCATCATCATCACTGTTGCTAGTGCTGCCACTAGTACAATTGCCTGACTCTGAGTACGATGAGGAACCGCTGCTATCTCCCTCTACCTCATCCCCTCCCACTCCAACCTATATTGGGGAATCGTCTCTGCGAACCCTCACTCTCCTAACTAATTGTGCTCCCTCCTCCTCCACTCCCTCATCCTCATCCACGATAACAGGACAAATCCCCTGACCACCCCTACCAGCCCCTCCCCTTCATCCATCCCCACCATCACCATCTCCTCAGCCTCCTCTCCCTCTCCCTCCTCTCCCTCTCCCTCCTCTAACTCTAGCTCTCCTACCTCGTCAAGCCTTCTGCATAATCACCTTTGTCACTGGTTGTGTAAAATCAGTAAGTGGAACTAGCCTATGAGTGTGAGGCAAGGAGGGATAGTACCTGGGGCCAAAGGCACTTCCAAACACCAAACCTACTTGCAGAATCACAACTCGAAAGCTCAAACACAGCGAAGGAGAGAAGGGATACATAAACTTTAGATTATTTAATCAAACTTCATACATGTCGAGTTGAAGGCCTTCCCAGATACGGCCAATACATTCAAATATATTCAGATATAGTCCTCATACATGCGAGATCCACAATATCTAGCTTCTTCCTAAATTCCACTACCAATCTTCTCCCTAAACCTATGAACAGAACATTAAATTTATACAAGAGGCTACCGAAAAGATCAGCCCAAAAAATCCTAAAGATCCAACATTGGAGAAAGTAACGACCCAGATTTAGGTCCACACGTTTCCCAATGAGAGATCCCACATTAATACCGTGATCAAAATTGAATGCACATGTCATCCTGAAGATCCAACAAAAGAAAACAGACTCGGTGAGATAGGAAACAGGAAACCACCGAGCCAGCGAGACTGTTCGATGAAACTGATGCAAGAGCATCCTGGGGTAGTTAGCAATCTTGTATCACCAAAAATATGTTTTGGTTTGGTTTTAATTTTCGATAGCGAGCTTGGTTGGAGATCTGATTTTCTCAGTCATTAGTGGCAGTTCTCAGTTGGAAGATGTGTTGCTTTACCAATGGACTTGGTGATTGGGCGTGGTAGTGCTCGGTGATGCTTTGATCAGTGGTGTTCGGCTCGGTTGTGCCTCTCGCCGAGTGGCTTGGTTTCGGTGTTCTTGATCGCCGACAGGGTTTTTCTGACTGTTTGGGATGGTTGACTGGTGCATTTAATTTGGGGTTGCGTTCCTCGAGTTTTCGATCGACTGTTGGAGGTGTGAGGACCTAAATCTGATTTGGTTCACTCTCCAATGCAAATTTAATGGTTGATGGAAGTTGATTGGTGAAGAAAACGTTTGGTGTTGTGTTCTAGATGTCGACTTATGTTTTGTTGATTTATTTTAATTGTAAAGCCGACTTGTGGTTGTGTTGTATAAACGAGGGTTTGGGTAGGGTAGAGGTAGCGGCAGAGACAGAAGTAGTGGAAGAGTGGATGTAAAGGTCTACATATCTAAACTAGGTGAAGGATACCTTGAGGGCTAGTAGCTTGTTGGCTTAGGAAACAAAAGGATTTTTTGGTGGCTTGTGAGCACAAGTTTAGATCTGTCTTGATTTTTCCTACTAGCTAGTTAGGGGGGTTATTTGAATCTTGCAGAAGATCTTTGTGATAGATGTTAGTGTATTTTCTGATGTATGTGATTCTAACCGAGAAGGCCTTACAACTCGGCATGTTGCATCTAATTGAATTTCTGATAATTAATGAGTTGACATTTATTATATCTTGTTTTGTTGTGGTTTCCGTTGTTGTTCTTGTTGTTGGTTGCAAGTCTAGACATCTCTTTTGAGATCTCTCCGGCCTTGACTGCGTCAGAAACCAAGCCAAGAATAGTAACCGAGTCTGACAATGAACTGAGCCTTCAACCGAGAACTCCATAATGGTTACCGAGCAACTTATCGAAAGTCTCCAGCAAGTTACCGAGCTCAACAGAAAACATATTTTTTGGTTGACACGAGATTGCCATGAACCCAAGATGCTCCTACATCAGACACCTGGGTTGAAAAGAAATTATTCTCTGAATCATGGGTGAGGTACAACCTGAGCTAAATCCAACTCAGAATTAAAAATCCATGTAGAGTCTTCAATCAGTCTATTCTTCCACTTTACCAAGTATTACATGTAATCCTTTCCTCTTGTGCTTTTGCAAATTCTTTGTTCCAAAATCTGTTCAACTTATTTTATTTGTTTCTTAGAATAATCACTCAGAACTGACACTCCTTCATCAAGTTCATGATTCTCATACAAATCTGAAATATTGAATATAGGTGATATGTCCATGTCATCGAGTATCTCTACTTCATAAGCATTTCCACTGTCAAACTTCCTCAATATCTTGCAAGGACCAAATTTCTTCATCTTCAATTTACCATAAGTTCCAACAGAAAATCTTCCTTTCTTCAAATGAGCCATCACTTCATCGCCAACCACAAAAATCTTATGTCTTCTTGATCTATCTATACTATCCTTGTATTTTTTATTACTTTGCTCCAACTTATGTTTCACTTCCTCATGCAATGACTTTATAAACTCGGCAAATTCTTCTCCTTCAGCACTCCTCTTCTCTTCTCCAGCAATATCTCTCAAGTCTAATACACCTCTCGGTTGTATGCCAATAACAATCTGAAAATGTGTCTTGTCAATACTCCTATTCATTGAATTATTATATGCAAACTCTTTTTGTGCTAACATCAAATTTCAATTACTCGTTTTGTCTCCAACTAAGCATCTCAACAGGTTACCCAAACTTTTGTTTACAACCTATGTTTGTCCATCAGTCTATGGATGAAATGTAGAACTATACTTCACCTTGATGTCCAGCTTCTTCCAAAGATTTTTCCAAAAATAGCCAACAAACTTATTGTCTCGTTCAGAGATGATACTCCTCGGTAATCCATGCAATCTAACAATTTCCTTGAAGAAAAGATCTTCTATATGCACTGCATCTGATGTTTTCCTACATGGTATGAAATGTGTCATCTTGGAAAATCTATCCACAACAAATATGGAATCATTACCTCTTGTTGTCCTCGGTAAGCTAAGAACAAAATTCATGCTAATATCACTCCAAGGTTTCTCAGGAAAAGAAATCGGTGTATCCAATCCAGTATTCTGACTTACTTCTTTTGCAACTTGACAAACTCCACAACTCTACACAAATTTCTGAACATCCTTATACAAATGAAGCCAAAAATAGCTTTCCTTAAGTAAACTCAATGTCTTATCAATGCCAAAATGTCCATCCAAACCACTACTATGCTTCTCATTTATCAAATTGGTTCTCATTGATCCTCTCGGTATACATAACGGAATTCCTTTAAACAACATATCTTCTTGATTGAAATAGTCTTCAAACCTACTCGGTTGATCTGTAATAGGTGCTCTGCACATTCTCCACGAATAAGAAAAATCAAGGTCAGTTTCATACAAATCCTTCATATCATCAAAACCAAGAACCTCAATTCTATTTCAGTCAACGAAGATCTTCCTCTACTCAATGCATCAGCAACTCGGTTGGATACTCCACTCTTATGCTTTATCACAAATGTGAAATTCTACAAATACTCTACCCATTTCATGTCTCTGATTCAACTTATTCTGACTACCCAAATACTATAAAGCCTTATGATCAGTATACAACACAAATTTACTCGGCATCAAATAATGTCTCCATTTCTTCAGGGCTTGCACAATAGCATAGAATTCTTGATCATACACAGAATATTTCCTTTTAGCATCATTCAACTTCTCACTAAAGAAAGAAACAGGTTTACCTTCTTGACTCAACATAGCTCCTATTGCACTGCCACTTGCATCACATTCAACTTGGAATACCTTATTGAAATCAGGTAAGGCTAACATGGGAAATTCAGCAACCTTCTATTTCAAAGTCTCAAAACTCTTATCAGCTCCATGTGTCCACTTGAATTCTCTCTTATCTCCTCTCATTGTCTCAGTCATAGCATTGCAAATTGAACTAAAATTTCTGATAAATTTTTAGTTAAAACTTGCTAATCCATGAAATGATCTTACCTCGCCGACATTCTCAGGTGTAGGCCAATCAAGTATAGCTTCAACCTTCTCAGGATCCATCTTCAAACCATCAGCTGAAATCACAAATCCTAAATACACAAGTTCTTCTTTCATGAAGGAACACTTTTTCAAATTAATCGGCAACTTTTCCTCTTTCAATCTCTGCAATACTTGTCGGATGTGCAACAAATGATCTTCTTTGGTCTTATTCAATATCAGAATGTCATCCAAGTACACAATCACAGATATATTCAAGAATTTCTTAAGAACCTCATTCATTAACCTCATAAAAGTACTCGGTGCATTAGTTAAACCAAAAGGCGTAACCAATCATTCATACAAACCTTCTTTTGTCTTGAAAGCAGTCTTCCATTCATCACCTTCTCTAATTCTAATATGATGATATCCACTCTTCAAATCAATCTTGGTAAAATATTTTGCTCCACTCAAACAATCCATTATATCATCCATTCTCGGTATAGGAAACCGATACTTAACTGTTATCTTGTTTATAGCTCTTGAATCAGTACACATTCATCATTCTCCATTCTTCTTAGGTGTCAGCATAGCTGGTACCGCACACACACTCAAACTTTCTCTGATCAAACCCTTTTGCAACAACTCATGAACTTGTCGATTGAGTTCCTCATTCTCAGTTGTTGTTAATCTGTGTCGTGCCTTGTTCCGAAAACTAGCTCCAGGAATCAGATCTGTACAATGACTAATATTTTTCATCGGTGGAAAAGCATCAGGTACATTATTTGAAATGATCTCCTTGTACTCAGTGAGCAACTTCTCAACCTCTTCTGGAGCTTTATCTTATGTTTTCTCACTTGGTTTGTTAGGAATCAAAGCATAACAGACATCATTTCTCTTCAGATCCTTAACAAACTGTCTACCTTCCATCAAACAAACTTTCACAGATGTGCATATCTCACTAACAGATTCTTCAACCAAAGGTAGCAAGATTTTCCTCTTATCGTCAACCCAAATAGTATATTTTTTCAATCTTCCATCATGTATAGCATGTCTCGTATTGCCAAGGTCTACCCAACAAAATGTGACAACAATCCATAGGCATAATATCACGCAACACCTTATCATAATACTTTCCAATTTCCAGATTCACAAAACATTGTTCACTTACCATAAGTGTATGCTCATCCTTGATCCTTGATCCATGAAATCTGATAGGGCTTCGGGTGCTTCAATCTTTCCAACTGCAACTTTGTAACCATTTCCTTGGATGCCAGATTCTCCGAACTTCCACTATCAATAATCATTTTCCAAACTTTGTCTGCAACTCTGCATCTTGTCTTGAACAAACTCTTTCTTACCGGATCTTGCGTATTATTTTCACTCCGCAATATTCTTCTGACCATCATGTTTCCTTCCTTCTCAGGTTCATTTGGTGAATCTTCTTGCACCAAAGCATTTCTACTACTACCAACCTTTTTGCTTGCATGTGTACACTCAAATGACCTATGCCCCTCTTCGCCACAATTGTAACAAGTTCCTTGGAATCCTCTTCTTCCATATCCACCTCAGGAGTAATTACCTCTTCCTCTGAATGAACTTCCACCTTTCCACTCGGTCTTGCCTTTGGCTTGATATGTCTTGTCCTGATCAAATCTACTATTTTCACCATAAGATCTACCTCTTCCTCTAGGGAATCTACCACCTCTTCCTCTTTGTCTTTGCTCATGTCTTTTATTCAATTTCTCCTCAACTTTTAGGGAAAACTGATAAGCCTCCTCAATACTCTCCATCTTTACCAAACTAATATCTTCTTGAATAGAACTCTTTAATCCATTCAAGTATCTTGCAATTCTTTCCACCTCATCTTCAGCATGTCCAGATCTGATATCTAACTTATAAAATTCCTCAATTTAATCCTTCATAGAACTATCTTTCTGCTTCAAACTTTGCACTCTCCTAACTAGGTTAATATGATAATCACGAGGTAGAAACTTGCCCTTCAACTTATTTATCATCGTATCCCATATCTTGATTTTGTCTTTACCTTTCTTCTTTCGGTCCAATTGCAGATGTTCCCATCACAAGGATGCATGAGCTTTCAATTTTGTGCTTGCAATCTTCACCTTTTTCTCCTCTAATATATTCTCATACTCAAAGTATTTCTCCATCTTGGTTATCCAGTCTATCAATTCATCTGAATCTATCTTTCCATTATACTCGGAACTTCAAACTTGTCAAAGCTTGCATGAATCTTTCTTCTCCTTGATCCATTATATGTGCAGGTGTGGCTTCTTCCTGCACTTCCTCGGCTTCATCATCACTAACATCTTCAAGATGTCTTCCTCGATGATGGGTTGTCTCAACAGCTTTTAATCTAGCAGCAATTTGTCTTAGCATATCAGCTAAGCCTGGATCTGCATTTCGCTTCCATTGAACCATCTACAAACCCTCTACAATTGTAGGTCAGATCCCAATCTGCTACCCCACAACAAATAACCAACTAGGATTTACAAGAAGCAACCTCATATCTAAGTTGGCTTTGATACCACCTAATGCAAGGAAGGATAGTACATGGGGCCAAAGGTACTCCCAAACACCAAACCTACATGTCAGGTTGTAAGGCCTTCCCAGTTATGGCCAATACATTCAAATCTATTAATATATAATCCTCATACATGCGAGATCCACAATATCTAGCTTTTTCTTCCTAAATTCCATTACCAATTTTCTCCCTAAACCTATGAACTAAACATTACATTTATACAAGAGGCTACCGAAAAGGTCGGCCCAAAAGATCCTAATGATCCAGCATTGGAGAAAACAATGACCCGGATTTAGGTCCACACGTTTCCCAATGAGAGATCCCACATTAATACCATGACCAAAATTAAATGCACATGTCCGCCCGAAGATCCAACAAAACAAAACACACTCAGTGAGATAGGAAACAGGAAACGACCGAGCCACCGAGACCGTTCGCTGAAACCAAGTCAAGAATAGTAATCGAGTTCGACGGTGAACCAAGCCTTCAACCAAGAACTCCAGAATGGTTACTAAGCAGTTTACTGAAAGTCTCGAGCAAGTTACCGAGCTCAAAAGAAAACATATTTTTTGGTTGACACAGGATTGCCATGATCCCAAAATGCTCCTGCATCAGAGTGGCCCACCATGTGTTGTACTGAGGAGTAGTACCTGCATCTACCAAATCGGATCTCCACGTCCATCGGAGTGACCTCAATCCTGGAAACTATGTATGTGTTGCATGGGTGGAAACAACTAGACCCCATGTTGCCACATCCCGGGATCTCCTAGCAAAATGAGCTTAAGTCACTGACATCATGCACCTTCCAAACTAATGCAAAACCCACTTGGGCTTATGTAGATCTATCATGTGAGCATGCTCTATAGTACGACCAATCAGATATCGTCTTTGTCTACATAATGACAAGTGTAGTTCCTCACATGCCCAAATTAGACAAGCTATGTAAGGTCTCCAAATGAAGTAAGGCAACATGTCCAACTACTACCTCCAATAGACTTTATGCCACATATGACTCTGCACAACCACTCCCTTGTTTAGATACACATATGGGCGACACTCGGGAAGAACTCTAGGAACAATAGGTCGGCACACGGCTATGTGCTCCTACGCCCAAATCTGCAACAGTGTCACCCCGCAACCAATAGGCTTACCCCCTGGTAAGCCACATAATACATGTGATAATACAGATGTGCCAACATACAAGGACCCCAAGCATAGACAGTCCTATCTCGAACCATACCTCTCAGCACTACTCCCCATCCAACTGAGAACACATGTTGCCTCCTATTCGAACATAGGATACCACATATCACACTGCCAAGTAAACTCCCAACCTGTCCAGGATACCTCCAAATCTAGCCCACGAAATGTCATACGGATTCGCCAAACCCAACTGATCCTCTAGTAACCCTGCCAACTCTGCCAATGTTGTCATGCCCAATTGTCTAGAAAACTCAACCAAGGCACCATGGAAGGGGATCTGAAGGATGTGATATACATCCTCTAATGTAAATGTGGCCTTCTCGGTGAATAGATGGAACGTGCACGTATCTGAGTGTCATCTCTCTAACAGAGCTGAGATCATACCTCTGTTGGTCGTGATCTTAGGCATATATATAACCCAGTACAATTCAAACTCTCTCAATATCTGTCTCTTTGCCTCACTGATCTGAAATCTAAGAACCATCCTGGGAGGTCTTCTCTCCCGGCATCGAAAAACATCATAGACATGCTGCAAAACAAAAAAAAACACAAACGCGCATTAGAACCAAGACGGAAACTCCAACTGGAAAACTTAAAAACATGCAAAAACAATCAATTGTAGCACTTTTATGTCAAAAGCGGTCTACTTATGCAAATGTGGCATTAAACAGGCGACTATGGCATTTTATACGCATATGCGGCATTCTGAGCAATTGACTGCGACACAAATATCAAATGCAGCAACTAATCTACGTCTGCAGCAAAATAAATGTGAATGCAACATTTTTGGGCTACATGTGTGGCACTTATAAATTTTAGCAAAAAAATAATATTTTCAAAAGCAATAAATGAGGTAGGTTACGACTACTCACTGCAGGACCACTGCCATCTTGATGACGAAAAGTACAAACTTCGTCTGAGAGATGTGTCACGCCCACAAGCCCCACCATAGCTCACAAAACAGAAGAAAGCACAAGCAAATTCTTACCCGATCTTTAGGAGCTCCTAAGTGCAAAGTGACCAAATGAGAGCCCTAATCGTTGTTTATAGTCGTTTGACCTAAAACCCTGATTTTGACCTAATGACTTGTTCGATCTCCATGGAACCTAGAATCTTTAAATTGTTATATCTTGTCAACCGCGGCTCTGTTTTTTTATTTGTTTGATCTTGTGCGTGTTATTTTACAAAGTCAACAAATTAATGCTCAGCTGACGCATTTTTCGCTTAATTTGTTGAGGGGGCATAAATCAACCTGCTATCGTTGGGGCAAGCTGGGGCAGGACCTAATCATATATTGTTTGACAACGCTCAAAATCACATTGTATCAAAGAGGGGCAAATGTAGACACCCAAAATGGCCACGCTTGCGAGCTCACATTAAACTACTAATTATTCCTCTATTAATTAATGGTTCTTTAATCGTTAATTAATTGTTTTATTTCCTCTATAGTCTTATCTCATAATCATTTAATCATTCCCCTAAAATTAATTAAATAATTAATATTGTTTAATTAATCAACCTTAATTAGTTAATCTTTATTGGTTAATTAAGTTCACTTTCCTAAGTCCTATAGTTTGAATTTAATTATTCAAATTATCTAATTATTACTCCAAATTAAATTAATTTCATTTCGAGCTAATTTCCTATTAATTCCACTTTTCTCAAAAATTAAATTTTTAATTCAATTTTAGATTCTCAAAAAATCAAAATATCAAAAATACGAGGAAAATCAAATTCAAAAAATCCTCATAAGCAAAAAAATCTAAATTCTGAAAATCAATTCTTTCTTTAAAAATGAAAAATCACATTCTTTTCCTATTTCACATTTTGGAAGCGTTATCTTTAAAATCAGAATATATTTCCTAATCTTATCTCCTCTTTGCTTTTTGAGTTTGAATGGGAAATAAAGCTTCAATTTTGGAAAGTTACCCAAATCTTTCCAGTCTAATTATCTCGCCCGTCGATCCGATTTCTCCCAGATTGATCTCAATCGTTCATCCTACCTGAAATTCCTATATAAACTTTCTTCCTTTCTTTTATGGATCATCACGAATCTTTAGTATCAAATTTATGCTACCAATTTGCAGGTTATTATCATGTTTTTCTGAAAGCTAAGAGTTTGGATGTTGTCGGAATCATCTCCAAGTGTCAGCTAGTCACATCCAGAGAAGCATCAAAAGTTATTGAGCAACAATCAGTTTGAATTGAATTTAGTTTCATATTTTGATTCCAATTGTCGTGCTTGTTATTTATGTTGTTTGTAGGGCTTATGTTGATTATTAGTTTGGTGCTATTAATCTTCTTTCTTGAACTTGTGCAGAATTCCCCTACTACACTCTCAATTTTGAAACACGAAGCACAAGAGGCGAAGTAAATGATAGTGATGATGGACATATAATGATAGTAGCAAGATAGCATGATAAGATAAGGTAAGATAAGATAAGATAAGATAAATTATTAATGTCCAACAAGAGACCACAAAGGGTCCAAGGGACTGGGAAAATACAGAGCAGAACAACCAGCAACATGAGCACCAAACGGTGTTGTAGCCAAGATGATTGCATGATTAGATGTCACAATGAGGAGAAAATGTCTTTTATAGAAATCTCATGAAAATCAATGGTTGAGATTAAGAGGCATTAAGAGATTGCATAGGACGCAAGGTTAGGTAGGGTTTTGAAAGGAGTGAATAGGATTAAGATGCAAAAAGAAAATGAGTAATTGAGATTAAGTGGTGGAAGAGGTGTACTGACTTTCCAAGGTGCATTGAACCTAGACATAGACAAAGTGGGAAAGGGTCAAATGAAGAGACAAGCGACAAGTGGCGCAAGGATAAAAATTAGGAGATGATCCATGTGATTAAAGGTGATTGGCTAAATATGAAAGAAATGGATTTAATGAATCTATAAAATAAATATAAGTTTTTATTTCATAAATAGGAGAACTAAGAAATGGCAAAAGGCTTAATTAAATAAATATGGGTCAATGAGTTTGACTCAGAAAACTACACAGTTGAATCCTGATAGCAATATCACAATTTGAATTGTTGTGGAAAATGTCTCCTACTTATTGATTGGTGAGCTTAAGAGGCTTTCTAATGAATGGTTCATAAGGCACAACACTTGCTGAAGGTTTTGCAAATGGGGTTGCAAGGAAAGTGGGTTTAACCATGGAGGAAACTTCGTAGTTAAGCGCACTCGAGCTAGAGTGGTACTGGGATGGGTGACCTCCCAGAAAGTCACGGTGCTTCATCTTTGTGAGTATTACCTAGATGCAATGAGTGCTAAGTGTTACATTCATTCTCATGAGAGATGGGTTCATGTGAATCGCTACTCATGAAACATGGGTCAATGAGTTTGACCCAGAAAACTACACAGTTGAATCCTGATAGCAATATCACAATTTGACTTGCTGTGAAAAATGTCTCCTACTTATCGATTGATAAGCTTAAGGGACTTTCTAATGAATGGTTCATAAGGCACAACACTTGCTAAAGATTTTGCAAACGGGGTTGCAAGCAGAGTGGGTTTAACCATGGAGGAAACTCCGTAGTTAAGCACACTTGAGCTAGAGTAGTACTGGGATGGGTGACCTCCTAGGAAGTACCAGTGTTTCACCTCTGTGAGCATCACCTAGATGCAATGAGCGCTAAGTGTTCATTCATTCTCATGAGAGATGGGTTCATGTGAACCACTACTCATGAAACACGGGTCAATGAGTTTGACTCGTAAAACTACACAGTTGAATACTGATAGCAATATTACAATTTGACTTGCTGTGGAAAATGTCTGCTAGTTATTGATTAATGACCTTAAGGGGCTTTCTAATGAATGGTTCATAAGGCACAACACTTGCTGAAGGTTTTGCAAATGGGGTTGCAAGCAGAGTGGATTTAACCATGGAGGCAACTTTGTAGTTTAAGCGGGCTCAAGCTGAAGTAGTATTGGGATGGGTGACCTCCCGAGAAGTCTCGGTGCTTCACCTCTGTGAGCATCACCTAGATGCAATGAGTGCTAAGTGTTCCATTCATTCTCAAGAGAGATGGGTTCATGTGAACCACTACTCATGAAACATGGGCCAATGAGTTTGACTCAGAAAACTACACAGTTGAATCCTAATAGCAATATCACAAAAAGAATTTATTTAATTCTAGATATAAAAAAGTGGCTAATGAATAATTTAAATAAATAGAAACATTTATTTAAATAATAGATGAAGAGGTTAATGAATTAATTAAAAAATAATAATATTGTTGATGTGAGTTTTGTACCACTACATAACATATAGGATTAAACGCTTGATACAGGGTATCAAACACTCAACCCTCTCTTGAAAAGCATATACTCACAAAGGACGTGAGGAAACACTCCAAGGTTCTTTACCTGTGGATCCTAACTCAGTTATAATGATGTGATTTGCTGGTAATCACGTCGGCGGGCTTACGTTGTTTCTTTGAAGATACTGAAATCTGACTATGATGATGATGGATTCTAGCTTTTCAATGTATATTCCCTTTGTTTCTCCTCTCGAATTTATATCACTCCAATCTTCTCCTCTTGAATTTATATCACTCCAATCTTCTCCTCTTGAATTCTCACTACTAAGCTACTTACTACCTCACTACTACTCCTAAGGATGAAGAAGTTAACAAACGGACGGGGATCGAACCTAATGAAAGCTTACCAGCGGTGCTACTCCCATAGGTGCA
>MU223672.1:1284050-1298015 GCA_018584345.1 Thuja plicata
TCTCAGTTTAACCATGTTTGATGTGCTCCAACAGCTAAGGATGAAGGGCGGAATTTCATGACACCATGGACATGGTGTCCATGGTGGTGGCGGAATCCGCCACTACCATGGACATCAGGTCCATGTTGTGTTTTAAGCATAAGTTTCCTCCCTTTCAACAATGCAATTTCCTTAATTAGAAAGCTTTTCAAAATCAGTTTTACCATGCATTCAAACTAACACCCTCAGCTGAGAAAACAATCTCCCAACAACATGGCGGAGATTTATGACACCATGGACATGGTGTCCATGGTGGTGGCGGAATCCGCCACTACCATGGACATCAGGTTCATGGTCCAAGTTCATGCTTCATTTCCATGTTTCAAGTTCAATGTTTCAAGTTCAGATTTCAAGCTCAGATAGAACCAGATTTCAACCATTTAAAAGATGCCTCAAACTCCATTTTCGAATTTAGGGGGTCCCCAAGGATTGGGGCGATGTTGTGAAGGACTTCCCAACAAATATTTATTTCATTAATAAAAGAATTTTGTTGATTTCATGAGGACATTTTTAGGTGTCTACACATAGATATTGACATTTTTGTCTTTATATAATGGATTATCATACTGCATGGGAATTTACATTTAAATCGAAAGTCATCTTTCAACTAAGTTGTCACGAGTATGAAGATCCAATCCATCAAATTCAACTGATAGTTAAAACTAACTCAATTGCAACTCCAAATTATTTGAATCTTGATAGATGGTGTAACTAACATAACACCAACCTTACCCTTACTAAATGTACTCAACCTATTAAATTACAAACAATTGTATCGAAATAAAGATTTCATATCAGATTTTTACCTATATAGTGAACATTATAATATTATCGACATTGTTAAAATCAAGTCTTACAATCTATATGTTTATAGAAAATATGTAGAACAATTATATTTATTAATAACATATAGTACAAAATCTTCATTAACTATAATTAGCAGATCAAAAATATTTTTCCAACATTTCATTAATTTAGGAAAAAAAAAAGAACTTATATTTTACTAATGTAGAAATTAATGCCATCAAAATCTACATAACAAACATAAAAACGCTCAAATAATATTGTAAAATTGTAGTACTAAAAGCTATTTTCTCATAAATCCATCCAGTTTTCATTATTGAAATAATATTCAATTACGTGTACCTTACAAGAAATAGAATGACTTGAATCCCTTCATTTTCGTCGCATTAAAGCATAAAGATGGTTTTATTAAATAGGAGAAGGTGCCCAGTTATCACCCATGTTCCAATTATCAGTCATTGGATTTCGCCAATTAAAAATCCACTAAAGAATCATTTAGTGAGCCAATGGCAGCACATTAGTATGCCTAGTAACTGGGAAAAAGATAGAAATTAGACTATTGAGCAACTTTATTGGTACCAGTAGCTCATGACAATCGGGGGATTTGTGTGTAAGTATTGGATCAGTCAAGTGCAAATTTTGTGATGGTCAAAGCAAATGCTTAACAGGGCAACAGGGTATATGTATGGATGTCAACTCAAAATGACCAGTTTTTACCCTTGCATGCTCAACTCTAAATGACCGATGTTTGACCCTTGCACGAATAAAGAATCCTATGATGTTCGTCATAACTACCCAAAAGCCATAGCAATAACCATAAGCACTTAAGTCGCCTACAAAGACAACGAAAAAATAATCATCAAAATCCAATACATCATTTAGAAGTTTAAGATGTGTGATAAGGGTACTAATACCCTACCCCTATTATTTAGCCTCATTCCCATTTCATCTCCAATGGTTAATATTTAAATCTATTTCTCCTTTTGTAGGGCATTTTTATACATGATGACCCATTGAAACAAGTTAAGGAAAGTAATATTGACATCAATTACAATGCATCTCTTCCACCTATGTAGAGCTCTCTGATAGATAATTAAAAAATTGGAAATAAAAACAAGAGCAACTCTGACAAAGGCTTGTGAGTAAAGATAAAAGACATGTAATTGAACTATACAGAGTTTGAATGGCACATAGCAAAAATCCTAAAATCAATTTGGTTTAAAGCTTAGTTATTGATTCGCTCCTCTGAGCCTTGGATGCGAATGCGGGTGCTTACGGATGCAGGTGCGGAAGCTAGTGCGCTCTGGATGTACCTAGGAAGTGCATCACAAGGTTGTGGATGCGCCACAGCCCTATGATGGATGTGCCCAGGAAGCGCATCACAGGGTTGAGGATGCCCTGTGATTAACTCCTCTGAGCCTTGGATGCAGATGCAGATGCGGATGCGGATGCGGGTGCTTATAGATGGGAGTGTGGAAGCTGGTGCGCTCTAGATGCGCCCATGAAGCGCATCACAGGGTTGTGGATGCCCTGTGGATGCGCCACAGCCCTATGATGCGCTTCCTGGGTGCATCCAGAGAACACCAGCGCACATCAATGAGCATCTGGAGCAAAAAATGTCAAAATTGACGGTTTTTCACTTAAAACAGAGAAAGATGTAGACATTGTTGAAAATAACGGTGAGATATCGCATAGAAAAAGAGCAACCGATATAATCACATAATAAACCAGCAACGATTTTTATTAAAAAATCGCTACAATTTGAAAGAAAAAATTGCCATGGCGCACAATATATTCCACCAAAAAATCGTTGAAAAAGTCATGACTGTCATTTGTGCAGACGCGATTAGGGTTTCGATTTAATATTCAATAAACCATGTCTTTTGCGTCATTCACGATAACACAGCGGCGGAAGTTTGAGACCAGTGGCAGAAGTCATTCAAGATAATTGCAAGTTCGATTTTGCTGCAACTCCCGCACGGCATTGTTTTATTTTTTAATCACAACATAGTTTTATTTTTTTATTTTCGGTCTGAGATATATGATCACGACATTGTTTTAACCATTTTTTTAATTCAGTTGAAATATATTATAGTTTCAAATATATAATCGTTGTTTTACTTGTAATTGTCAATGTGAGATATATATTTTTTAAAACGGAGATGTTTGCTCTCTCTCTCTATCTATATATATATAAACGCATCCAAAACCCTAAAAAAAAAATTCTACACATCCGCACACCCGCACCCAAATCAGTAACTTAGATTTAAAGGACTTTTACACCAATCATCAAAGTTCTAGTCTTAGCCTTTGTCTTTGCACAGTACCTTTAAAATACAAGTTCAAGAAATCATGCCACAATCCACTTTTCAATTACAAAGCACTTATATTGTACACAATACAAAAAGAAAAAAAATAGATATTTAGTACACTTTATTGTACACGATATAAAAAGTGAAAATATGATATTTAGTACACAGAAGGTTGACCTGAAAATACTCAAATACTTGAAACAGTAAAGTTTCCAGTATGGGATTATTCACTCTTGACTCTGTGTGTAAACGTGTCAAAACTGTTCATCCTTTCGTTGTGAGAAACCTGGAAACAAAACATAGCAATGCAAAGCAAGATATGCTATTACTGTTCATTCTTTTATAGCTGATAATTATATATAATACTTATACTTCAATGAGCCTTCCGACTCGGTTGCTACTTTGGAAAAAAATTGTAAATATCTTTCAAAACACATAAGTTTGATTTCCAAAAACATTTTTCCATCTACAGAATAACAACTTTTGTAACCTTGCGATTGACAGATTCGCAGTATATTTCAATCATTTTAAAGACCTTAAATTCTTCATTCTGCCACAGGTTAAGTATTGGCATCACTTGAGATATTAAGTATTATCAAAAGCCGTATCAATTTAAACATCAACATTTAAATATATAACTTGAAAGACATTTTTCTGTGGTTGATAATGTTTTGCATTATGATCCACTGAATGTTATAGATATGGTGTTTCCACAGTCCACAGTTGTTTGTGAAGATTTTTTTGGGATCAAATTGTGTTAATATTTTTGAATCGATGTTTTAGATCATACTAAATGAATGATCTCTTATGATGGTAAGGATTATGTTTGAAAAAAATGTAAGAATTAGCTATAGTATAAATATAAGAGAGGTTAGCAAAAGCAGGAAAGGCAAGAAAGGCTTACTTGACGAAATCAAAGAAACTGATACCAAAAAATAAATAAGAGAAATAATACATAAAACCGAAACAAAGAAAAACATAAGCAGCAAGAGGCAAAACATGGAAGAAGGAAGGGGCGAATTAAAAATAAATAGGACAATTAATAGAAAGACAAAAGACTGGAAAACAGGAAAAAAGAATCTAAAGGAATATAAAATTTAAAAAAATTAAAAATGTCATAAACAAAACAAATAAAATGGAGAGAAAAGAGACGAGAAATCAAGGAAGCTAACAATGAAGGGAAAAGAGAAAGGTGAGACAAGATAGAAAAAGGAAGAAAGTATGGAACCACACAAAAAAGGCACCTCTTGACTACTTTTGAGGTCTCTTACTATTAGGAAAATGGCGTCTCAAATTCTCAACCTTACTGGCTCCAGTCACTTGGCTGGTTGGTGGTCCGGGGCAGCACACCCTAAAGAAGATTTGCCCGGGCAGCACCCTCAAAACTGAATTTTATTTAAAATTTATCATTGTGAATCCTGAATCCTGACTGATTGTCAAAGATCTAACAATGGATCTTTTGTGTGTTTTACTTGCCCGGAAAGGCAGACCTATTTTATAAGGGCATTATATTACGGCTATGTATTGTGATATATTCTAAGAGTTTGATAGCTGTTGAGTTGCCTCTGGATCTCAATTGGTGATAAGCCTATAAGAAGCTTACTCTGCAAGTATCTTGTAATATGTTGTTGATTGATTTTTGAATAATATATTGGGCAGCTTTTGGAATATGGAGTTTTTCTACCGAAAGGGTTTCCCCGCATAAATCATTGTGTTGTGATATGCATGTTAGAAAGTTGTTCTGCTACCTCGACTTCCTTACTCTTAGACCCATTGTTGACTCCCCATTTTTAAACTGGCTGACTACCTAGCAAAAATGATATCACCTTTAGTAGATAAGTCTGACTTCTTCATTGAAGACTCAACCCATTTTGCTGATTTCATTAAGGATAAAAAGCTTAATAAAGATGACTTTCTGGTTAGATTGATGGTGTCTCCCTCTTTACTGAAGTCCCCATTTTTTATTCTATTGAAATAGTTAAACAAGCCGCAGGTGAACTTGCCTCGTTACTTAAGCTTTGTCTTAGGTCTACTTTTTCCTCCTTCGAAGGGGCTTTCTTTTTGTACATAGAATCTTTATGTACTCCCCCCTTTCCCCTCTTGTCGCCAACCTCTATATGGAGCATTTTGAGGAGGTCAACCTCCATTCTATCTCCGTCAAGTCCAAATGGGGGAAGCACTATGTAGATGACACTAAGTTCTAACATTTGTTGGCCATGGCCAAGAGAACCTCAAAAATTTCATTCCCACCCAAACAACATTGCTGAATACATCTCTTTTACCAAAGAGTTGGAATCAAATGGGCAACTCCCCTTCCTTGATATCCTTCTTATAAAAAAACAAGATGACTCACTTGGTCACCGGGTTTTCAGGAAAGCCACCCATACTAATCTCTACCTCCATTCCTCTTCCCATCACCATCCTTCCCCAAAAAATGGCTTTCTAAAAGCTTTGGCAACTAGGGCTTTTCAGATTTGTGATGATGAGTTCATAGAGCTCGAACTCTCACGCCTTAAAAAAATGTCTTCAAGCTCAATGGTTATAAGAGCAAACACATTTTTAAAGGTTTTCATCAAGCTAAGTTGCCTTTATCAAAAGCTTCTAACACCTCTCTCCTTCCTATTTGGCAGTCTCCCATATATCAAAAGCCTTTCACAAAAGATCTCCATGATCCCTGTTAAAAAGGGTATTAGATGTGCCTTCAAACCTGTTCCCTTTCTTCAGAACTGTTTTCCTTACATCAAAAATATTGTGCACCCCTTAACTCTGGTGTCTATAAGATCATGTGCTCTTGTGGTCTCCAATACATGATGAGATTGGTTGTTCTTTTAGAACTAGACTCAAAAGAACATATAGCGCTGACATTAATCATGATCATGTCACGAAGTCAGCATCTTGCCAAGCATTCTTTCAACTCCAGATACCATATGTTTAGAAAATTATCAGATCTTAGCTAAGGAAACTCCTCGAAACTATAGAAATTGCCAACCACCCTTCCAACCTCAACTGTGACGATGGCTGGTCTTTGAGCCTCTCTTAGAAACCCTTGCTTGCCCACCTCAAGAACTAAGGCGCCTCTCCCTCCCATTGATCTCTTCACCTTCATGTTGGCTCTTCTATCTATCCACTCCTTTCTTTTTATTGTCTCGTCTCGCCTTTCTCTTTCCCTTCATTTCTCTCCTTCCTTGATTTCTCTGCTCTTTCCTCTCCAGTTTTATCTGTTTCATTCATGAAATTTTTTCCTTTATTTTTATTTCTTATTTGTTTTGCATTTACTCAGGTTTTTCTTTCGTTTCTTTCGCTATCTTTTTGTCTTTCCCTTATCAGTCCCATTGTTTCTTAATTTGACCTTACCTCCTTTTTTCCCTCTTGTCACATATATTTTTCTTTATATTTCTGTTTTATTTATTCTTTTTCTTCTTTTTCTTTTTTGGGTGTCAGCTTTCTTAAATCCCTTCACGTTGGCTTTTGGCTTGCTTTTTTTTTTTTCCTTTCCTTGCTTTTCATAACCTCTCTTATAATTATACTGGTTAAATCTAGCATTTTTTTCAATCTATATTTAATTCTTATTTTGATGAGGGATCATTAAGTGTGATCTATGATGTCGATTTAAAAAACATAAAACACTGATGAATGTTGTTTAATCTAATTATAAACAATTATTTAATTATCAATTGTTGTTTAAATGAAGTTTTATCTAAAAGCTTTTTAAGGGTGCGAGTAAATTGATAATCAATCTACTGACATCAGGAAAAGTTTTTTAAAAGTACAAGTTAATAGAATTTAATTGAATTGATCAATCCAGTGGCATCAGGAAAAGTTTTTTGGGTGCCAGTGAATTGAATTTATTTGAATTAATCAATCCAGTGGCATCAGGAAATTCCTAAAGTGGATGTATTGCTGTAATGAACAAGCTCTGTCAAAGCTTAGAATCTTCTGACAATTCTTTTTGGGTGGACAAAATTAGAAATTTACATGACCATGCATCATCAAAACTTGCACCTTGCCTACAGGCAATTGCACAGACAGGAAGCATAAGCAGCAAGGCTTGAACCTAGGTCATCATCATGTCAATTATTACACATATCGCTAGATGGTGGCCTGATATGTCGACATCCTTCTAAAAGCTAAAAATACTTTTCTCTTTTCTAGTTATCATGGATTATGGAACATGATCAGAAATGTTAATGAAAAAACTCTAACACAGTCAAATTCAGAAGCTATCAAACCTATCATAGACTGTGGAAACTTCACGTATTTAGTTGAAAACAAGTTATTCCAGTGCTCTTCTAGAAGTTAACAATATTTTAGTACAAGCAAAGTCAGTTATGACCACAATACAATAAGATCCCTGCTTAGCGTTAACCGGTTTTTATTTATTAAGTGGCATTAAAGCTTGGAATTTAACGCCAGGACCTGCTTTGAGCGACCACTTCCCAGTCCACCTATTACCTCATTCACATGCAAAGGTGGTAAATAGTCGGCTTATTTTAAATGGAAAAAAATATGCCACAGACTGTTGCATATGGCGTATATTAAAAAAAGCCTATTACAGGCGGTCCCATAAAATGACTGTAATGAACAATATTCCCAAACAAGACAAAAGCAGAATAAGATAAGAATAAAGAACATTAATGATGCTAAAATCCTTATGGCGCTCATTAAAATTTTATATCCCTTTCCAGTTGTCAAGACAACAAAGGTTTAAGAATCATTATATAACCTCTTTACTAACATATTTGAAATGACAAAATATTTTTGGGCCAGCGAATTGTTGAGACAAATTATCAATTTCATTGAAAATGTGGTTAAAATTTAGATGCTCTTTGAGCAGGACACTATAATGTTAAGAAAATAATATTTGTTCATCACCCTGCAAATACATATTAGTACATTTAGTTGCAATATAAGCATAGATGTATATGGTGCCTTGTTGTACAACTTTTATGGTAGACGTCTCATCCAGCACTAAACCATCTCCCTTGCTTGAAGGCAAGCTAAATTGCTGCTGCCATTCATCCATCTTCTGTGACAAATCTACTGTTAATTTCAGAGCACTTATATTCTCAGGTAAAAAGAGTCTCCAATTGGGAAGAAAATTCCTCCAAGACTTATAGAATTCATTCAGCTCATCCCCCGCAAGCACCTCTGCATTTTGAAGGTCCTTTCTGTACGTGATCAACCTAATACTTCCATCACTATCAATCTCCTTCCGAACACTATGTACTCCAGTTATGGCTCCTTGGTAGTCATCTTTAAATAAAAAAAGATATCCAGGCTCAATTGTAGGCTCAATGATACTTTGATGGTTGAGCTGTAAGCAATATTCAGTTACTGTAAACAGCTTGTAGAGATGCCTTGGCCTCAACTCATCTGTGCTATATATGTCAAGGTATTCAGGAGGATGATTTTCAAATTTTTCTATGGGAGGAGCAGGAGGAGGAGGGATGCTCCTACATTGACCCTTGTCTGTTGTTTTATGCAGCTCCCACGCATACCAATCATCTGCATCATCCATAATAACTCTATTGCCCATGGACAAATATATACACTCCTCCGTAACCCCTCTAATACTATCCCCACAAATCCATATATAGTCATGCATAGAGTTTCCATCCTCACTAAGCATGCTTGTAATATAAATACAATCTCCTATATCTGGTAACTGAGGTAGGGTTTGCCACCTGGTTATTCCTCTCCCTAAATCAAGCATGTCGACATTGTACATGTCCTTGTCTTGCGCCGAACAGGGAGTCAAAGCATATACACATTGGTCTGTGACAAAAAACCTGGTGAATTTGCATGATTCGGGAGGAACGAGAGGAGGAAGAGGAAGCTTTCTAAGAATACCCTTTTGATATATGAACAGAAAAAGGGAATTGCCATTGTCAATATGCGTATGAGCATAGAAAATGACTGAATTTTTAAGGGCGTTGGGTTTGAAATGAGGAATTACATATTGGGGATTGTTGAGAGCATATGCCCATGTTTTATTCAAGGTCATCAGCAAGGGTTTCATGTGCCAGGGCATGTAAGCCATTATCGGGCCCAGTGTAATATCATTGGGCAATACAGGGATTAGATCTGCAATCCAATGCAATACAATTCATGGTTCAATATCCTGAAAAGCTAATTAGAAGAAATTGACATTTAATTGTTGAGCCCTAGAATTACTGATATCAAACCAACATACTGTTGAAAAAGAAACCCAAGTGCTGCTACTGTTACAAAATGAACCTAAGTGCCATATACAAATAAAGAATGAAGTGCACAAAAAAAGGAAGATACTTAATAATGGGTGTTTACTGTGCTCTGATTGTTCTGAAATAAATCAAAATCCAAAAAGAAAATAAAATAAAAGTTTTGATAAAGAAAGAAAAATTGTACCAAAATTGTTGCTTGAGGTTGTACATTGCAACTGTAGCTCCTCTGAAAATTGACTTTGTGGGTCTTTGCCTTTGATACTTTTCATCTTTTTCGAGCACCCCATGATCTCTTTCCATCGGCATTCGGCAGCAAGCATGCGTGGCCTTGAATTTGAGGGTGCAAGTTCATTCAATTTATATCACAAGAAACTTAGGGATTAAGGTACGACGCTTCTCAAAAGTTATGCTTTCATTTAATGTCAACAGAAGAAAAAAGAATGCCTGTATTTCTGGTTCCCACCATTCAAATTGAAAAGGTGAATGAATTTGGAAGGCTTAAATTTGAAGCACACAATATTTTATGCGATATTAGGGCTTGGAGATTGATATTCTTTGTCACTGGTGACGTGTGATTGAGCCCCGTGCTCTATCAGATACTTTCTTTTAATTAGAATCTTTTATTTTTCTGTAAAGTAATAGAAAGTAGATTTTATTCAAATAAAACTGATACTGTTTGTTCCTTTCATTTTAACTTTTTAATTATCTTATTATTAAATAATGTACGATAAGATGAAATATCTCTTTTGCTCTCCTATCATTACTTTATATTTTCTTTAAATTGTTTTTTCAAAAGTCTAATTTAGCGTTAACTTTTAATTAAGTATTATATTATAATTAAATAAATGTCATGTAGTGACCATTACTTCTCTTTTTAAATCTGTAATAGAAAATGACTAGTTTAATTTATTTTATTAGTATGAAAAATAATATAATCTTAAGTAGATAAAATTATATAATTATTATCTTTTATTTAATTCTAGATGATTTGTTGATTATAACTTTCTCACTTAATACAACACAATTAATAGCTTATATATATATATATATATATATATATATATATATATATATAATGAAAATATAAACTTGTTAAATCTATAGTATAGTATAATATTAATAGGAAAAAATTATCAATTTTGAATATATGTAATTGACCAATAGTGCATGAGGAGTTTATTCAAAGGGGGGAGGAGTTTCAAAGAAAGCAGCAAAGGGATTTTCCAAGAGCAAACAAATGGGTCGATGAATCAGATCAAGAGTTGTCAATGGAAGATCTTCAACCCAAGGCGAACAGTGATGGGGAAACTTTTGGCAAAATTATTTTCTTGCAAATCCCTATCCAGGATTAGATCCACTAACATGAGCCAATAGGATCCTTGAAGAAGGATAAACAAGGGCACTGTGAATCCATGTCTTTAAAGGAAACAATTTGAACCATTTTCCTCTCTAAAACAATATGAACATTATCGAAGTTGGCATCCCATTCTGTTAGATCTGGGCATGATAATCAAAGGGGTCATTTCTTCAATACCCCCCCCCTCCCAAGAAGAAAAGAGACCATGAGGTATGGATAGTTTTGGCAAGATAGGAAAAGATAGGCAGAGGACTCAGAAAATTGTTGATCTAAAGAACCTTAGGGGTGGAAGTAATCCTTTGACAAGCGAACTAGTAAACCATGGAAAGGAAAAAGGAATCTACAACAACAATTTGATGCTCAACAAAACTTGACAATTGGTATGTACTATGATCCTAGAAAAACCCATTACAAAATACAATGTATTTATTTAAATAAGAAAAAGATAGATCCATCAGTTGTTCAGTGAAAGGAAATTGGCATGTTCGTCAAATGGAGAGGTGGTTGACTGGCCTATGGTAAAATGAGAGCCTTGTGTGAAAAAAATTGGGGGTGGAATGTTCTACTGCATGCCCTATCAAAAGGATTCTTTCTGGTGGAGTTCCACACCTCAAGGGATAGATGGGTTAGAGTAAAAAGGTATTTTCACTTATTAATTAAATCATTATTGATTTAATTATTAAGTCACATTTTCACTTATTAATTAAATCATTATTGATTTAATTATTAAGTCATCTTTTTATCTCTAGTTCAATTAAGCTAAACTTTAGGCATGCAATAATAAATTATTTTATTAATTATTCATGCAACCTAGGTTTCTCCACCCTTCTTAGGGTTTTGATCTCCTTTATTAGGATTGATCACTTTGTAATTATCAATTCTTTTGTAATTCCATTTCATTATTATTGAATCAATTGAGGATGTTTCCTCTTCCACATATCTCTTGTTTTTGGCCTCCATAGCTTTTGCTTCTCTCTTTCTGTGACAGGTGTTTGCATGTAGGTGATTCTTGGGAGTTGTAGGGTTGATAGTTTTTCATCAACTCCAATATGGTATAAGAGCTCCACCCTTTCCTGTCCATGTTCTCTTCATGAGAGTTTTTTGGTCTTTCCCTTCAGATCTGGTTTTTTGAGAGGTTTTGTGCAAAGTTGTGTTGATTTGGGTGTGGATATTTTTCAGAGCACTGTGGGCACAAACTGACCTCACGATCATGTATGGAATGCCCCAAACCCCCATTTTCATATAAGGCATGCCCAATTTGGACACAGTTGAAATTTGGGCCCTCTTTTTTGCATGCACAACCTTGGCACATTTTTTGAGGCAAAAAATGTCTCAGTTTTCACATCACCTCGGTTTCCATGTCGATGATGTCAGCAGTCATAGGTCTGAGATTTGGTTTAAATTTGGCAGACACCAACCCGTCATACAACTTGCCATTTTTTCATAATGAGCACCTTGTGGTTTTTTGCGCATATCTTGTACATACGATCTCGGATTTTGACCTATCTTATATCGTCGGAAAGCTTTTTCCGATCTCTATCCAAATATGGAGGTTAGATTTTATGGTTTTTCCATCTTGTAGGGGTTTTTCCAGTTAAATTTAGGGCTATTTTTTGCACTCCAGGAGCCATATCTTACTCATCTGGACTCCATTTTTTGACTTCCGTATGGCGTTGGAAAGCTGGTTCAGTGCCCAGATTATGCTCCAGGTATTTTTTATTCAATTTTTTGCATGTTTGCAATATGGTGGATATCTGGATGTTTCAGGTCTTGGGATCATTTTATGTGCATGGGATGACTTATTTTTAGTTGTTATTCATATTTCTATAGCTTTTTGTCATTCCTAGATATTGTAGACATCTATTTATGTCACATTTCTTTTTTTACAAATGCGCTGAAATAAAGTGTCATCTGATGCATGTTTGGGATCCTACACATTTTGTGTTTGATTGTACTCGCACTATATTATAAAGTGTCATGGGGGGTTTGATGTTTGCTTTGTTTGTCATTTACCTTTGTCAAGTGAGTGTTCCTTCCACGATATTAGCCTCATGATGTGTGTCAAGAGAGTGATCCTTCCATGACACCATCCTTTATATGTGTTTGTACGTTCTTCATCATGCAGTTATTCTTGGCAGCCTGGTTCAGTGTACCTGTCATCCCTCTCTCTTCTCAGCATTATGGGGGTATCTCTTGTTGGTTCTAATGCTTCCTTGGTTCGATGGAGTGATCTATGTATTTAGTATTTGTTCCTATGTACTAGGCAGATGTAGTGGCTAGGTACCTATGCATTTTGGTGAGATGGATACACATACAGAAATGAAAGATGCAACCGACACTCAACAAGAAGTGTATAATGAACATAACAAAGAAGAAGAAGAAGAAAGCATTGAAGAAATATATTCTGGCTGTCACAATGGATGAAGTAATAGAAGTCCCAAATTGGGATATTACTAGTTTGGATACATATAAACTTCAAGAGTTTGGAGTGCTATGTCAAAGAAAAGTCATTCAGAAGAAAATGATACAGGAACACAGGGAAGAAATGGCACTTGACAAGGCAAGAGACATTCTACAACAACTTGTTTTTGAGGTGAAACTTGAACAAAATGCTACAGTTAAGGAGCAAATAGTTGTTCTTACCGATGCCATCACAAACCAGAATGTAGATGCAGAACAAGCAATGGAAGAACAAGCAGAGAAAAAGTATCAATACAAGTTAATTGACAAGATCAGCCAAGAAGTGGAAGTGAACAAGGTAAAGCTCTCTGAACTAACTGATCAATTAGAGCCAATGATTGCTGAGGCAATTACCTTAGTTCAAAATATGTGCACACTTGAAAAGTTTAAAAAAGAAAATAGTGACAAGTTAGCAGAAATAGATTCTAATGCCACAACTAGTGCACAAAGCCTAACCTCAAATGCAAACAGTATCAAGGCGCATCATGACAAAGTCATTGAGGCTAACAGGCTAAGGCAAGAAATATGGGATGTTGAAACACAATTAAGAGGTGAGATTACCAAACTACAGGCACACATCCTGCCTAATCTTACTATTTTACAACAGCATATTTCTGAAGCAAGAAACTTAATTGCAACCCCAGAGATGTCTGTAGTAGACATCATCTATGATATACACATAAGGATATCACTTGAGCACATGGCTCTAGAAATGTTGAAGGATAAATGGGAAAAGATGATGGAGGAGATCAAGTCCTCACATTCCCACCTTTTTGACAAGATGTAAGTA
>MU223672.1:1329235-1347868 GCA_018584345.1 Thuja plicata
TATAAGGTATATCTATGTTTGTGTCAGATCTTGTAATTGTTTCCAGTTGTTGTTCTTAATCATGATGTTTTAAAACCAGTTATATATGACTCCATACCCTAGGATTGAGCACTGGTCTATTTTTGTTCAGTAAGATGACTATCATCATTTAAATCAAAATCTTTACTTTCAGTTTGGTCTGTTTCAGTAAAAGTTACAGTGAACATTTCCTGTAATTCCACCAATAGAAAGCTTGAATAATTTAGTGATTTCATTATTCTAAGTTGTTAAGGGTATTCCCGCCTGAGTTTGTGGAGCTCAAAGTGCAGAAGGTTTCAAAACCTTGTTTCTGTTATTCTATTCTATGCTGAATCAGTGTTAGGGATAAATAGAGTGAACCCTCAGAGGGTATTTTTATATCAGCAAGAAAAGGAACCAACATGGCTCAAAATCTTAAATTTGTGTTCTTAAAAAACTATTTGTCTGAGAGTCTCATCCACGCAAAGGAACAATGTCACTTGTGTTTTCTAACACATTTTGCATAACTCCTTTTGTAAAATCAAACTAGGGTGTGCTCTCCAACATTAACACAATGTGATCCCACGAAAAATCATGTAGTTAGGTTGCATATTAGATTAGGTCATGTTGCATTTTTTTTTACTCTTGGCAAGACTCTTGTTTATGCCCTCTAACACTAGCTATGTGATTCTCTCAATTTTTGTTGGTACACACAAAAACACTATGTCCTCATTCGAGTCTTCATTTAGTTGCATTCATTATCTCATGATGAGTTTAAGTATTGACTTCAAATTCATCGTAATTGTCTAGATGCATTCATCATTATCTCATTATTCATTAATTGAATTAATCATTAATCCTTATTCATTAATCATTATTCATTAAACATTATTCATTAATCATTAATCATTAATCATCATTTTTTAAGCATTCTTTCATTACTCATTAGTCATTTATTACTCATTTTCATCATTACATTGCATTACTCATTAGGTCCATTAATAGTTACTTTGCATTAATCATTAATCATTAATCATTGCATTACTCATTAGGTCCATTCATCATTACTTTGCATTAATCATTAAGTACATTATTCATTAATCATTATATCGTAAGTAATCAATTCATTATTCCACATTACATCCACTCAATCCACATTGCATTAAACATTACATCCATAATATATTAAATATTGCATCCATTTGTATATAAAAGTATTAAACACATAAACATCACATATCACATCCTGCATCACAAATATGTTAGTATCATCAACATCACATCCTTCATCACACACGTCAGTCATAAAACCATCATCATATCTCAAAATCTCATACATATGACCATCAATAAGAGTGTCTATATATATCAAATGTCCAATAAATTACATCAATGTCAAAATCCATATACATGTATGTATCAAAATATTATTGTACATTTAACTCAAAGTAAAAAATGCATGTGTATCAACCATCAACTGAGCTTAATCATGAGATTGGTTGTGAGGATGGTCCAGCCCCACTTGTCCCATCACCCCCTTTGTCTCAAGGAGGTCTCATCCCTACGCAACCCTATGAAGCTTTACATGTGATCTGTGTCACAGATCTCTCTGAATATGCAGGCTCCCTCTATCCCTCTAGCGCCACTCCAAAATATAGGCCCATGTAATATGTGGCCTCTCGCCCTCTCCTGCCTACCTCTATATGTGCTGCAAAGGCATCTGCTAGCACTTGGCCTACTTCCCATGCACTAGTTGTCTGGCAAGCTATATCCCACTCTCCCTTGTATACCACTGCTTGTCTCCAAACCTCATCTCACTCTGCAGTCAACCCCCAACCTATATTGTCACCCTCTAGATCTCTGCCTACAGTTGTGCTATCTGTTGATCCCCTGCCCCAACCCATGTATGAGTCTCAATCACCGTAAACTCTCCTTCATCCACCCAGGCCTACAGTGTGTCTAATATACTCTTAGAACTATCTACTCATGCGTTCTCTCCTACTAGTAAGCCTTGTACTCAGGCTAGCTCTATCTAGATGCTGACCCCTGATACTTGTGTTGTGGCTAATAGCCCCTGTACCCGTGCCAGTTCTGTCTGCAGGATTTCTCGGTCTACAACAATGGTATCATGGGTGACTTGTAGCACATATCCAACTAGTGGCCCCTATAGTGTGTGTACCTATGTCCCATGTTCCTATAATGGTACCTACGGTGCCTATACCTATGGCCCTTGTGGCCCCTATCCCTATAATCCTAGTAGTGCTCTACCCATAGGAATCTACACCTATCCCCTTCTCCTCTGATCTGCCACTCATGGTTTCCCTCCTAGCTGCCCTATCCCAGACCCTCCTCCTTCATTGTCATCTTCCCCATCATCATCATCATCATCATCATCATCATCATCATCATCATCATCACCATCATCGTCTACTCCAGCCCCATCCTACCATCCTGTAGTCTTCTCTCCTGCCTGAATAATCCTAGGGATCATCAGTCTAACTGGCCTATATCCAGGCCACCACTGTGCATAAGTTGGGGTCACCCTACATCCACAATCTCATCCTATCCATGTTGTCATGGCAGCGGAACCATCCCTATCCATGAGGCTCGGGATCCCTATAAGCCAACTACTATCCCCTAGAGGCTTCCCACCTCATGTGTGACTAGTGGATGGGGAATCCATCTGGAACTACATCTTGGACCTGTCCAAACTATCTTCATACCTGGGACGACATGAACCAAGCAATCATATAGGTTGTCCTATCGATTAGCCAACAGTCTATTTGGATAAACTTGAAAATGTATGGATCCAGTTATCCATCCTCTATATAACCCTACTATTTTGGGACTTGGTAGCCCCAAGCCTCACACCCTGCATATGGTGTCCAATCGAACCAATCATCTCATCCAACATCCGCCGCTAGTAACCAACTAAGTCTGTCGACTCGTATCTGATGGGAGGTTGGTATCTGTAGGCATAGGGCTCATATGCCTCCCATGTCTTATACCTCCTGATGGAGCATACCACTATGATACACTCTGTTAGAAATTAATCTTTACTTGCATTATGTAAGTAGGAGATTCCTATGGAATCCCTACACCTATTTTGTCTTCTTGTGAGGATAATTCATTTTATGTATTTTATTATCCCTTGGTTATATTATTTAAATGGGATAAACCAAGGTATCCCTTAGATTCCTCCCGTAGAGGAAATAACACAAGTGGCACACACTTTATGAATGTGACTCACATGCTCATAGGAGTTATACTTCAAACTCCTTCTTCCATCTCTACTTAAGAGATGCTTCTCCTCATTCTTTGTAACACAAGCACTAGTTGTAGCAGTTCGTCACTTCAAGGGACTCATTGTATGAGCTTGGATCTCATTCTCTCTCTCACGTTCTTAGGCAATTTTCCCATTCATATTTATTCATGGGGTTTTTTTTATGCTTTTCCCCCTTCAAAATCTTGTCTCCTTGTCTTGCTTTTGGTGAATGCTCCTAGTTTTCTGATTTATTCATGGTATATCTCTTTACTCCTTGCTCTTTGGTTTAAACAATTTCCTTGCTCCTCCTCATTTTTTTATTATTTTCAACATGGTATCAGAGCGGGTTGGTTTAATCCATATTTGAGTGTACAGGTGAAGGAGCTACCATATCTTGGAGCACTCCAAATTTTAGAGACCTCTTGAGAGAGTTTATTTCATGGTTTTTTTTAACTAATCTTATTGAGAAAAAAAATTTGAATTTGTGTGCAGGTTTCCCAAATTTTTATTCAAAATTCTATCGATCTACAGGATATACATTATTTTATCTCAGATTTTTGTGATGTGCATGCATGCATCTCTTTGCTCTAACTACTATTTTCATTAACAGTTTACTTGCAGGTTTTACCTTTGATTTGCTTCTTAAATCTTTGTTATTTTTCTGTCTATTTGCAGGGTTATATAGTTGTAGCTCTTCACTACCAACCTCTTGGTTTCACATCTGTGTATTATAATAATATTTAAATTTTTTATATCTTTGTCTCTTTTCGCAGGATTCTTATAAGTATCTCATTGCAGGATCAAACTTTGTTGTTGATATCTATGTTAACTTCTATATCTCTATTTGTTTTATTTAAACATCTGCAGGTTTATCTTCATCCTTGTCTTTTATATGTTTCTGTTTGTTTGTTTTTTCCTTGGGTTTCACCTCTCCTTATGTAGGCTGCTCATGCAGCTTGCTTTTCTCCTTGCTTCTTACGCAGTGAGCATTCAGTGCAACTCACTCAACTTTGTGCATCTTTTTATTCATATCTTTATATTTATAACTTTTAAACCTCTTACTTCCTTTAGCATTAGTCTTTACTCTCAGCGTAGCATATTGTATTACTATCTTTTCCTTCACAACATTAATATTGGAGTTCTTATGTTATTCCTCTTTCCAATGCAGCACATATCATTACCTTGCGCAATATTCATAGCATTTTAGCGGCATAGCATTGCGCAACCCATATAATTCTTGTGTAGCCTTATATGGCTCTATCCTTGGCTCGCAGCTCTCCCTTCTAGCGTAGATCACACCTTTGGACTGTTCATCACCTCTCCCTTGTTGTTTGCATGCATTGTGCAACATTTCCTTGACCTTTTTGGACTGGTCCTTGGCAGTTTTTTTTAACTGCAGCCTTCCTGCGCAACATTTCACCAAGTATATTATTATTTTGTGGCAGCATTTAGGCTTGCCTCCTTCACAGCCCCTTGCCATGTCTCTTTGCTCCTCCCTTTGCTACTTGCGCAACCAATTCATGTTGTCTTCCTGCTTGGTGCGTCCCTTTGTCTCGCTATTCTCGGGTCTGCATCAGTTTCATTTTCCATTGGTCTGCTGCTCTATGCAACTTCTCTAGCATTGCCATTTAGAATCATAGTTCATTTTAAACTTAAACTCTATCATTGTTTAGTTTTTTTTTCTCTTATTCTTAGTCAAAGAGGCAGATTATCATTATTACATATTTCTAGTAATATTCTTTCCTTCCTGGCAGCTTTGTCTAGTGTGCATAAATCTTGGTTTTTACTTGCACAATATAACATTTTTTTATTCTCTTTCATTTTGATTATAAATGACTATTATTCCATTATTAAAGTTATAGATTTATTCTCACACATTTTTGGTATCTACAGGTTAAACATTTTTTAATGCAGGATAATCAATTTTTTTTTATAAAACTGCAAGCTAATCGCTATTCTAACGTTCTTTATCATTGCAGGCAGGTTCTTCATCTTAACATTTTTGTTTCTTGCAGGTTTCTCATTATCTGTTCTGACCCTTGTTCTTTTATTATCTATACTTATTCATATTTTAAAATCACTCTAATCCATCATATTTGTTTATTTCTTTAATAATTAAGTTTAATCGTTAAATTTAATTTTAAATTCCTTTAACAAAAATTTTAAACTGTTATACTTTTTTTTCTGTTTAATATCTTTTAAAATTGTTTTAATACCATATTATTTTTGGCATTATAAATTTATTTCTTTTGCTAATTTGTAATTTAATTGCAATATAAATTTGTTTCATAATTTAAACAAAAAATTTAAATTTTTTTTAATTGTTAAATATTCTTGCATATTGGCGTTCACTAATCATTAATTTTTTTCATTTAATCATTAATGCCACAATTTAAACTTACAAGTTCCAGTTATATTGTTTGGAAGAAACACATGTCTAATATTCTTAAATCTCGACATCTTTTGGATATTGTTTCTACACCAAATTTGAAACCAGCATCCACCGCTCCTCAGGCTGACTAGGATACCTGGCAGTTCAAAGATGAGGAAGCATTTGGTCTAATTGGATTCTCGTTAAATCCATATTTATATCATCTTATCTTAGATTGTACTGAGGCTCATCAGGCCTAGCATGTCTTGGAGGACACATTTCAAACTCATGAGAAATCTTTTCCTCTTATTAATCAAGCAAATCAAATTTCTACACCGCAATGTGACACTATTTATCCTTTAAATGATTTTCCTATTCGGGATGACCCATGTGATGTTGCTTTTTTTTGGGGTGATCCCCTAGCTACCTATTTTCCTCATAGAGATAACATGTTACAGTTTGATGATGTTTCTTATTCTCTTACATATTCTGCTTTTGATGATATTTTAGTTGATACATTTCTCAATGTCACTTTGCCCTCATGTATTACAAGAGATGATGTTCCTATTTGCTCCAAAGTGGATTATGAATTTCGTGACACTCAAATGGTTATTATGGAGGACCAACCTCCTTCTCTAAACTCTAATCTTCCTCATTATGATAATGGTAATATTATTGATAGCGACTATACTAGCTCTACTTTTGATTCTGCATCTAGTGATGATTTCATTTGGTTTACAAAATCTCTTTATGAAATGAATGATGTATTTAATGATTCTCAATCTATTTTTACTTTATCAGATTTTATTGATTCATATCTAAAGGGAGATCCCAATTATGGGAGATCCACTTGTGGTTATTATCCTTTTTCAGGTAATATTTCTTGGAGAAGAAACTATAATCAATCTCAACGTGTACTTGAACATTTGGGCCTATCTCAACAAGCACCTAAACCTATGTATTGCAACACTCAAAGGACCCTTATTTCATGTTCGAAGCATATATCAATTCACCATCACCTCATATTAACACAAACTGAAGACAAGAAAATTTATCTCCTCTACTACGCGAAAGATTATCAATTTGTAGATTTTTGTAAAACCCCAAGTAAAGATTAAAGGGGGGTGTTAGAAATTAATCTTTACTTGCATTATGTAAGTAGGATATTCCTATGGAATCCCTACACCTATTTTTTCCTCTTGTGAGGATAATTCATTTTATGTATTTTATTATCCCTTGGTTGTATTATTTAAATGGGCTAAACCAAGGTATCCCTTAGATTCCTCCCTAAGAGGAAATAACACAAGTGGCACACACTTTATGAATGTGGCTCACATGCTCATAGGAGTTACACTTCAAACTCCTTCTTCCATATCTAATTAAGAGATGCTTCTCCTCATTCTTTGTAACATAAGCACTAGTTGTAGCACTTCGTCACTTCAAGTGACTCAATTTATGAGCTTGGCTCTCATTCTCTCTCTCTCACCTTCTTAGGCAATTTGCACAGTCATATGTATTCATGGGGTTTTTTTTATGCTTTTCCCCCTTCAAAATCTTGTCTCCTTGTCTTGCTTTTGGTGAATGCTCCTAGTTTTCTAATTTATTCATGGTATATCTCTTTACTCCTTGCTCTTTGGTTTAAACAATTTCCTTGCTCCTCCTAATTTTGTTATTATTTTCAACACACTCCCACGCGCATACTAACATGAGTGTCACTCTTGCTCCCAGTATCCTACCTCTGTGATAGGCGCATATATGAAGATCGTAGTACAACTCGTGGAGGATAGTGTATCCCAATTAGTACTACTCTCTCTCATCCTCTAACATAGCACATAAGACACATGCCCATCCCACTAGAAATCCATGCCCTGTATGGTCGGGCATCATGCACCCTCCAACTAATTTGGATAAATAAAGCGCCACCCGACGCAGTCATGGTCGTGTTGTCATCGTAGCCCTCTAGGATATTCATTGTCTAGAGGTGGGAATCTAATCATGGGATCATCCAAATCCCACCTCAAGGTATGGCTCTGACCCCTCCTGCACATACTCCAGAATCAACCCCCAGATGGGAATACGGTATATCTGCCACACGTCTAATAGAGTGATCATAGCTTCCCCTGTCAGGAAGTGAAAACTCAAGGTGGGGCTATGCCACCTCTCGATCAGAGTGGCCATGAGTGCATTATGCACTCTCATTGCGGCCATAAATATACATGCTCCAGGCCACATAAAGTGAACTTCCCCCACTCTGCTGGTGTCAGTTGGTCATCAAGCGCCATGGAGTCTAGCCAGCTCTCTCACGATCGAAAGGTCTCACATCCTCCTACACACATATAATCATGCATGTTAGTCATTATGTCTTCTATCTGGGGCACCTTGTCCCCCTATCTTTTCCTCTATTTTCTCCCCCTGATCTTTCTTCGCATTTTTGGGTCAATTGGTGCAGACACCAATTGACCCGCACAGAGCCCCATTAGCACATACACAAATTGGTGGAGACAAAAATATATGATCACCACCTCCAGTGCCTTCCTGGTCCACACAGACGACTGTTTAGCACAGTCATCTACAGCTCCTTTGGTCATCTTCATAGATGCCTATCTAGCGATAGTCGTCATCTTCGCAGACGATGATCCATCAATCGTTGTCTCCGCCCCAAAATGTTTCCCCCCCTTTGGACATCATAAATGCAATTTAAATGCTAAATATGTCTAAGGTGTCAGACTCACCGGTGGTCCTATGTTTGTGGCCTGCTAGTACATTTGAACGCACTCTCCAAGTTGTGCACGGTCTCGTGGGTCTACAATCTACCTCACTCTGATCTACTTTTTTTGTTCTCTGTGAATGAAAATGACCTCTCCTAGGGCCCTTGTGGACTATATAAGTCCCTTGGGACCCATTTTCCCACTCGAACCCCATTTTTACCTCTATTTTTTCCTCATTTCCTCATTAGTCATGCAATAGTCTATTTTTTCCCTCTTTCTTTTTTTTTTTTGAGAAAATTTTATAACCAAATATTTTTCTATTATTTTCTTGAGGGGCACGCTCCTTCACCATTGTCACCTTAGGAATTTAAGTTCTTTTTGGGGCATCTTGTTTTTCCTTTTCTTTGAAGTGATGTCATTCTCGACGCCGCATCAAAGAGGGGCAAAATGTAGACACCTAAAATTGTCCCTTACAACATTATAATTAATTATAATTAATTATAATTGATATTCTCTTTCACTTATTTAATTAAATTAAGTTCATTATCCTAAATTATTTGAATTTAATTTGAATACTTATCCCCTAAGTATATTAAATTTAATTTAATACCTTCCCACATTAAAATCCTTTTTTAAATAAATTTTAATTTATTTATTCCCTCATTTGTTTAAATTATTCTAAACCACAATTAATCTAAATCTAATTTGGACTAATTCTAAATCTAAACCTAGATCCTACCCTACCTCACATCACTCTCACCATATAAACCTAGTCACTAATTAACTGAGGTTAATAGACTATTTCTAGGATTCCTACACCCATTAGTCCTAATTATTTGCTCAAACACGTGTGAGGAAATTTCCAAAATTTGACTTTTCTAAATAATACTAATTTGGTGCCAACAAGGTTTATTACAACCTTGATGCCACCTTCTTACACTTTCTAAAAGTGTTTCAGTGGACTAAAACTCTTACACTCTCTTACACACCTCTTACATGTGTACTTCAAGTACACATTGACCCATCACATCACAAGTTGCTCACACGTGTGAGAAAACTTGGCCTCTTGCATGGCTTATGTGTCCCTCATGTGGGACCTATGTTGATGCCACATGTGCTCCACCTCACTAAATCCCTCCAAAATCCTATAAATAGGATCCTTGCCAAGATTAATTCACCATCATTATATCATCTAGAGTTATTAATATAGTTTTCATTTAGAGGATTTTAGTGCATTTATAATTTTATTGAATAACTTGTTTGGTAGTTGAATCTCATTCATAGTTGTAGTTTGCATTTAATCTTAGATCATTTACTTCTCATCTACTCTCATATACATTACTCCATTGAAGGCTCAAGACAAGTTCTTCATACTTGTTCTTCATCTCTTCCTCATCCATTTTCATTTAGTGTTGCATTTAGTTTACATCCTTTTTCATCATTCAATCAAAGTGGGATTTGATACATTGTGTTGGGAGGGCACACCCACAACCCTCTTTAAGAGAAAATCAACAAGGCTTGGGTGCCCTTGTTTGGCTCATCAGAGGTTGTGTTGGAAATCTTGTACTTTGGAGTAGGATTTAGATATGTTAATATAGCTTAAATGATTTATATATCTAACATTTGCATGTCTGAGCTTGCTCCCAATAGGTAGGTTTTCATCACATACCGGTAGAAGCACAAGAAACATGCAATATGAAGAGTACTTGGTCAAATAGAAAGGGATGACCTGTTGAAGATTCATCATGGATATCAAAGGAAGAGGTTGATCACCTTGGTTTTCCTCTACATACCTAAGATGTGACAAGGTCACTTCTCAATTTACCCTGAGTGTCTGATGCAGGAGCATCCAGGGTGTAAGAGCTATCTTTCATCACCCAAAAATATTGTCTATTTTTCAATAAGGGATATCTTTGGATAGAGTTACTATTTTTGGAAAGTTTACAATTTTTAGTAATTTGTTCATGTGAGCACAAATTGTTCCAATTTCTTCCCTAGAGTTTCATTTTGGATATATAATCATGTCAGTAAAGTTCCATGGCAAGTTCAAGTCCGATTTTGAAGATATTGCATTTTTTGTTTTGGCAGGGTGGTACAAAAACTTTGAACTTGGTTTTGAAGGTCTTATAGGCTCTAAAAGGGGTGTCAAACTTGGATTGGTTGGTTTTTAGTAAATATTAGGCTGTAGAGCACTTTGTGGCATTTCCAAAATGGGGTCATAATAGCCAAATCGAGTCAACAGTTCACAAGTTATGGTTTTCAGAAGTTGGGCTATCATGACTCAAGTTTCAATATAAAAGGAATAGCGAGAAAAATTACTTAAGGTGGGAAATTGAACCACTGGGCGCCAAAATGGGAATTTTCACTTTCTATAATATTCCAAGGTGGTTAATTTTTCTACTTAAATAGGGATGAAGGGGGATTTTGGGGTTCAGTTCCAGAAGTGTAGATTGTGGCTCTATCTTGCATATATTTTGTAATCACAATGCCCATGTGGTTGTATCATGTTACTTTTCTGATTACTGTAATGTTATTTTCATTAAAAATAATAGAAAGAAAGTGTTTATGTTCTTTCCATTGTTATGTCCTTGAAATTTTATGTTTATTTCCTTGTTGTGTTGTGTATGTTTGGTTGAATAAGGGGAGTACCCTTCCTCATACCTCTATTCCACTAGGGCATGATCTTTTTTTTTTTTTTTGAAACAATGCTTAGAATTGTATTGCCTCAAAGAGGGTAAAAATGTAGACACTAAAAAATGTCTTCTCTTATGCCCCCCCCCCTTTTTAACATGTCTTCTATATTGTGTGTTTGATGTTTATCATTCACCGATATTGGGTCATTCCTCTATAATTAAACACTGGAAATTGTTTAATTAATTACTAATATTCATCCCTAATTTGTATCATATTCTAATCAATTTAATCTTTTGACCATGTCCAATCATTTCATTTTCATCCTTGATCATTTTAAAGCATGTCAACTAAATAATCCTTCTAGGGGTAAATAAACATTAATTCTCCCCTTTTATACCTAAGTCCTAAGATTTGATAATAAAAAAATTATGTTTATTTATCCCTCTTTCCTATGGTCTTGCAATTAATTAATTTTATTTTAATTAATTTCCTAATTTTACATGAATTTGGAAATTATAAATTTCATTTTTCCTGATTTTCTAACATGTGGGGATAAAGGAATTATAAATTCAAATAATTTGCCATTTTGCCAAATAGGATTTTATCCTACTAATTTGCCTCCACCAACTAATTAAGCCTACACCTCCTATAATCTATCTTCCAAATTTCTTACACCTTCCCTTCCCCTTTTCCACTAATTTAGCTTATTCTTTCCCTTCCATTTTCCCTCAAATTGTACATCAAATTGTGTCTTCCAAATTATGAATCAATCAACTCATAATTATGACATTTTTCCAATTCGCACATTCATTGCTAATTTTGCAACCTTGATTGAAATCCTATAAATTAGATTAATTCCTTCATTTTCAATGAACCACAATCATTTGAATACTCTCGCTATTGTCATCTTTTTTTTCTCATAATTGAGTATGTTTTATCATCATGGAGCTACATATCGACTTTATTTAGAAGAAAGAAAGGACATTGAAGTCCAATTGAGGGAGTTCTTTGTTTAATTATTCTCATTTTATGCACTTTTTCTTAATTTCTTTAATGGTTATGTTAGGTTTTGATTTTGTATGCATTTAGGGGTTTTGTGGTTACTCTAGCATGCAATGATTTTCCAATACCAATTTCCTACCCTATAAACAGACATAATCTATAAGGCATTTAAATTCTAACATAAGTCAAGACTAAAAATATATCAACCAATAAGGATGAAAAATAATAATATAAGCCACAAAAATGTACCAACACAACTAACATGAAGTACCAACACCCTGTGAATGTAACATGAAGTATACAAATCTCAAAATGCATTGATATATACATAATCACAAAAACCAAAATATATCATCATGGGTGCCATGTATTCCCAAACTAACAAAGGATGTCAATACCATAAAGATGTGTTCCCAAATTGATCAAAGAATTTCAATACCAATAAGATCAATGAAGACTAAATATATCTACAATGAAGAATATTGAATACCTATGTCAAATAATGAATGTGGTGTCTTTTGTGTCTTTGTATGTCTTTGAAATCAAGGGAAATATTTGAGGAATAAAAAACCCCTCCTTTGGCATTGGACATCAAGGGAAACAAGTGAGGAACAAAATAAATGATAGGGAAAGGTATGTCTATGAGGATCAACATTAGAAAAGGAGGGTGAACCTTGGACTTGGGAAACAAGGGTGTCTTTCCCTTGTCGCACTAGGTGCAAGCATAAGAAATGAAGACATTGTCGATAATTGTGAAGTCTACAGTGGGCGAGGAGGCTTCCCTTGAGGCACATGCTTTCCCTATGCCTCTAAACAATAAGGGACATAAGATGAAGCACATTGAGTCACACGATAGGTCTAAATGGAAGGAGAAAACAAAGGAGAGGGGATAGATTCTACAGACTTGAAAGTCAATAATGCAGATTTCTATATTTTAGAAGGAAGAAACAAAGAATCTTGTCAAGGACACAAAGGTCCTACTAGAGTAGTTCATAATTGGTTTAATAGGAAGCCTCCTTGGGATACAAAGAGACAATAACCAATATCCTATATTTTTTGGATGGTATCCTGATGGGGAAACTTGAGAGACTAATAGATAACAAAATGGGAAACTCCAATGGATACTGGCCAGGGAATACCCAGCTTGATTCTGAGGGGTCTGATTTTGGAATAATTAAAAAAGTTGTGAAGACTACCTTAGGTCCTACTTGGACCATCAAGGTGGTCGAACCCAAAGGAGGAAGTGATATTCCTTCATGTGTTCAAATGTTGGTCAAGCACTCATCATACTACACATGATTAATCACGTTGACAAAGATCACATCTTCAATTATGATGTCCATATGATATGTAGGGTCAGCCATAACACCTATATCAAAGGTCTCATTGACTAGAGTCGAGATTTAAAGAGGTGAGGGCTCTCCATTATAAGCATCCTTGAGATGGGTGAATGTTATGTTCATATCACACATATTCCAGTTAGGTGGTGATATGGGAGTAATTGTCACCATATTGTCGAAAGGACTATCACTTAACAAAGGGGGAGATGAAGATGATGTAGAGATGAAGTTGGCAGAATATGGTGGAAAAGGATTAGTGTAGATCTAAAGCTCACTATTTGTTTTGTCTACTAATGTATTCATCTTTGGATTCCTATTATTACCTAGATAACACCATTATCTATGTGGTCTTGGACTAAATGTTAGAGATACACACAATGTTCAGTATCATTTTTTGGACACGTGATGATTCACGAAGAAACTAAAAAATATCCTGATCATACAGTGGAACATTATGGAACATATCTTCAGAAGTCTTCAATCCTCCAGATTAACTCTACACACTAAGAATATTTCCAGCTAATAAATTATCTTCTTCTGATAATATAGGAGAAACATATCCTTCTCAACAGTAGCAACTTGCACATCAATACCTACAGTTTCCATCTATTCACCAACACCTTTTTATTATTCCTCTTCCCTATCACTTGGAACACTTACCAGTGCATAATAGTGTTAGAGTAAAAAGGTATTTTTACTTATTAACTAAATTATTATTGATTTAATTATTAAGACACCTTATTCACTTATTAATTAAATCATTATTGATTTAATTATTAAGACACCTTTTTATCTCTAGTTTACTTAAGATAAACTTTAGGCATGTTATAATTAATTATTTTAATAATTATTCATGCAACCTAGGTTTCTCTACCTTTTGGTGTTTGATCTCCTTTATAAGGATTGATCTCTTTGTATTTTGTAATTCCAATTTTTATTGAATCAATTAAGGATGTTTCCTCTTTCACAGATCTGTTGTTTTTAGCCTCCATAGCTTTTGCTTCTCTCTTTCTATGACAGGTGTTTGTATTCAAGTGACTCTTGGGATCTTTAGGGTTGATAGTTTTCATCAACTCCAATATTGTATCAGAGCTCTAGATCTTCATGCCCTTGTTCTCTTCATGAGAGATTTGGCCTTGTTCTTCAGATCTGTGTTTTTGAGAGTTTTTTGTCTCAAATTTTGGTGGATTTGGGGGATTTGTTTTTTGGAGCACTTTGGGCAAAAACTAAAGTCACAGTTGCGTCTGAAAGGCCCAAAAACCCTTATTTTCATATAGGCACATCAAATTTGGACACAGTTGAAATATGGGTCCTCTTTTTTGCATGCATGACCTTGGAACACTTTTTGAGGCAAAAAAATGCCTTGGTTTTCATGTCACCTCAGTTTACGCACTACTAATGTTAGCAGTCGTAGGTCTAAGATCTGGGTTAAATTTGACGGTCACCAACCCGTCATACAACTTGCCCTTTTTTTCATAATGAGCAGCTTGTTGTTTTTTTGCAATAGCTTGCACATACAATATCAAATTTTGACCTATCTTATATCGTCTGAAAGCTCTTTCTGAGAACTATCCAAATCTGGAGGTTAGATTTTTTGATTTTACCGTCTTGTAGGATTTTTTACCAATCAAAGTTAAGGTTCTTTTTTGCACTCTAGGAGCCATATCTTGCTCATCTAGACTTGGTTTTTCAACTTCCGCATGGCATTGGAAATCTAGTTTAGTGCTCTATCTTATTTCATGGGTCACACACCTATATTCTACTCCAGATATTTTTTATTCAAATTTTTGCATTTTTGCAATCTAGTGGATATCTTGTATGTTTCAGGTCCTGGGGTCATTTTTCATGCATGGGATGACTTATTTTTAGTTGTTATTCATGTTTCTACAACTTTTTTTCATTCATGGATATTGCAGACATCTATTTCTGTAGCTTTTCTTGTTTGCAAATACACTACGATAAAGTGTCATCTGATGCATGCTTGGGATCTTGGACTTTTTTGTGTCTATTTGTAATCACACTATATTATAAAGTGTCATGAGGGGGGGTTTACCTTTTTCAAGTGAGTTTTCCTTCCACAATATTAGCCTCATGATGTGTGTCAAGAGAGTGATCCTTCCACGATACTATCCTTTATATGTGCTTGTACTTTATATTGCACTTTCTATGTTCCTGATTCTTCATCATGCAGTTATTCTTGGTAGCCTAGTTTAGTGTACCTATCATGACTCTCCCTGCTCAGCCTTATGGGGGTATCTCCTATTGGTTATAATGATTCCTTGGTTTGATGGAGTGATCTATGTATTCATTATTTGTTCCTACATACTATGTGGATGCAATGGCTAGGTAACTATGCATTTTGGTGAGATGGATCACTTACCATATGAACACTCTTTCATTCTTTTTTTTGAGGCATTCTTCCATCTTTGATTGATCATCTCTTCAAAAAAAATATGCAGTCTTCTCTACTTGATCATGTTCTATTATAGTGGAGGTTCCAGTAGTTATTCTTTGACAGTGTTTGCATCTTCATGCTTTAGAGGTGTTCTACATGTTCTTCCTTTGTTTCTATTCTTCTGGGACATTTTCTAGTTGGAGGCTTCTTCAGTCCTTCACTAGTCTTCATCTCTTTTCAAAGAGGGGTTTTTCCTACTGGATTTTCTCCTTTTTCTCCTCTTTACAGAGATTTTTTATACTTGGGTACCTGATTAGGCCTTGTTGTCGGGACCCATTTCCTGCATTCAGTAGTTGTTTCTAGGTTTTTAGCTTCTCCCTAAGTTTATCTTAAGGGGGTGTTAGAGTAAAAGGGTATTTTCACTTGTTAATTAATCATTATTGATTTAATTATTAAGACACCTTATACACTTATTAATTAAATCATTATTGATTTATTAATTAAGTCACCTTTTTATCTCTAGTTTACTTAAGCTAAACTTTAGGCATGTTATAATTAATTCTTTTTATTAATTATTCATGCAACCTAGGTTTCTCCACCATTTGGTGTTCGATCTCCTTTATAAGGATTGATCTCTTTGTATTTTGTAATTCCATTTTTTATTGAATCAATTGAAGATGTTTCCTCTTTCACAAGTCTATTTTTTTTTGCCTCCATAGCTTTTGTTTCTCTCTTTCTGTGACAAGTGTTTGCATGCAGGTGATTCTTGGGAGCTGTAGGGTTGATAGTTTTCATCAACTCCAATAAATATCTCTCTAGACACATTCTTATATCTTTCTTTTCTTGTTTATTATAAGATAAATTCTTTGTAAACATATTTCTAATTCTCTTACCCTTACCTATATATTTCACTTCACCGATAACAATGGACAATTCTGCCACAACTTCAATCCTTGCAACACCAGTATCTTTAGGAATTTTGATCATTTTTTAATAACACTCATACATTCTTCCTCAATAGTCCCATAGGAAAATTTAGTTTCTCAAAAAATTCTAGGATCTACCACACACACACACACACACACACACACATATATATATATATGTGTGTGTGTGTGTGTGTGTGTGTGTGTGTGTGTGTGTATGTGTGTGTGTGTGTATGTATATATATATATATAGAGAGAGAGAGAGAAGAAATCCTTATCAACATAGAAGGCAACATCATCCCTATACCATTATGTAACTTTAAGAGGAAACAACCTATCCTTCAACTCATCAGGGAATCTTCTTCAATCAACAAAACTATTATACAAGCTATCTAGATGAAAATTAAATTGTGAATCAATAGTTATATCATTTCTCTAATCCATATTTGAACACGTATACAATCTCTAACAAAACCAAACAATTAATACACTGTTTACTGAACCATACAGTTACTTTTTTGGACAAAAAAACATAAATCTTACCTTTGGAAAAAAATTCAAGCCTTATTTCCATGTTGAGAAGATACTCAACATCCAACCTAGAGGAGGGAAATAGATTCATGTGAAAACTCCCACTCAGATCGTGTAGTCTAATTCATTAATTAGAAGATGGAACACCACTCAGAATGGATGTTGCACCACCTTTAGAAACATCTATTGGTATCTTTATAAAATATGTCTTGTTCTTTCCTTTTGAGTCTTCTACAACCATTGAACGATCATTCTTTTGATCCATACTTTTGCAAAACCTTGCAATATGTCCTATCATGTTACATTTATAGCAAATCAGACCATCCTTTTTCGTTCGTATAATTTCATTATTCATGAAATTGATTTTTATTCTACGTTTTGTTGGAAAGTTGACTCCTATAGGATACATGACTTATTTTGAGTTGTCATTATGGCAAAAAAGTCATATAAAGTTTATGTCAAGTAAACTTGGAAGACAAAAATGACAAGTATAGAAAACAGGGCAGACAGAGTTATGCAGTGATCAGCACACCAGTGCATGTGCGAGTGATCGAACCAGGGTATGCACATTCACATATATGTTCTATGTTATGTGTACATACTAAGTCTAGACATGCATGGTACAAAATGACAATACGGATAAGTTACAACAAGAACAATACTACTGCAGTTTAGAAGACAGAGCATGGAGCCGACTTATGTTTTGGATCAACGTATAATATTTTTTTTGTGTAAAGGCCAAGAACCTATGATAGTATGTTTGTAATCATGTCTTTATTATTGTAGTAAACACACTTAAGCCAATTTTTTTGGAAGCGTTGTGTATTATGTTTTTGGGCCAACTATGGTCTTATTTTGGGTCGCGTCTATTCAGGCATAAACATATATATGCAATGCAAAGATATATTTGAAGTGTCAAAGATATAAGCAGAGAAGAGATATAGAAGAGTAGCATAAAGATGTCAGTGTGAGATAGAGCCCTTAAAAGGGATAAGAGTACAAGCACATAACTGAAACTGATCAGACATCTATGTCATATACATTAGTTCACTTTTGGATATAGTGCATATCTATTCTCAGGAGGTTGTAGCCTTCTTTCTCATTGGACAGTGAGCTCTTGGACAGTGAGTCCTCACCCATAACAAGGTTGTTTGTAAAAAACTCCTAATAGGGTCAGGCCTTTAACCAGGTCATTGTACTTGCATTGTAAAGATTGCTCCTAACAAGGAAAAGGAACTTTAACAGGTTCATTATACTAGTGCAATATTTGTGGCTACTAATTCCCACCAGGGTTTTCCTCTGAGCAAGGTTTCCCCATAATCATATCATGTGTTATGTGTTCTTATGTTAAGCTTCACTGGATATATATTTGATTTATGTTTAAATTGTTGAAATATAATAAATAGACAAACACTGATTCACCCCCCCCCCCCTCTTAGTGTTTCTAACAATTGGTATCAGAGC
>MU223672.1:1350783-1379099 GCA_018584345.1 Thuja plicata
ATAGATAAATCTGAGATACATTCTATGATCATCTCTCACATGATTAAGTTTAAAAAGTTAGTTCTAGAACTTAAAACAGTGATACCAGACAAATTATGGAACATTCTAGAGATAATGAAAAGACATGAAATTAAGGAAGATATGAGGATTAGAGAAGAAACATTGGATAATCTTCTTCTTGTTTGCGCACATGATGAGAAGGCAATTCTATTAGATTTGGTAAAGCCTCATCTTAGAACCAAGACAAGGACTCTTCATATTATGAACAAAGAGTATGAGTTAGTTGGGAAAGAGACCGAAAAAGATTTTGCATAAGTGTTTATGGATAGACACATGTATCCATCAACAATGCCTACAACAAAGGTAACTCCAGTTCCTTCCAAACAGGTTACAGAACCAGTGATTCAGAAGGCACCTAAGACAAGTCCACAGGTTACAGCGCCTTCAATTTCAATAGCCTATGATACAATAAAAGATTCAGGATACACTATAGTGATTGATGATATCAAAATATCCATGACCGCATCTGACAATGATATGGAAAAATTTGAAAAATCATTTGTAAGCATTGAGGAGACAAAAGAGGTGTGCACTGATAACACATCTTTACAACAAGATGAAGTTCACTCTAAGGATTCAACATACTTGAATAAAGAGGAAGGTAATCAAAATAATGAAACACCAGTCATGGAGATCCCAGTAAAAAATGAATGCATGGATACTAGTCAGAATACTATATTAACACCATCCATTCAACCATCTACTTCATTATTGTCAAGCTTAACTCCTGACTTAGCAAGTCTGGATGCATGGGGAGAAGAAGACATGATCAAGATCAATGTCCTAGCCATGGAAAAAGCCAAAGAGAAATAGGTTTTGAGAAACCCTCTCTTCTTGGAATCAGTGAACATTTTGAATGACCTAGTACCTGTAGACAAGAAAGTAGCTAAAATTTAGTCAGTTGATGATGTAGACACCATCCTAACAAGCTTCAAAGCACATTTTACAAGCTTAGTAGACTCAGCTACTAGAATTGCAAAAGATAAGTATAAAAAGGAAAGATTAAATGAACTGGTAAAGAATTTTACCTTAGATCTAAACTCATTAAAAATTGGTCAGTCTATGTTGAAAGAGTTGGCAGCTAAAGGCAGAAATGTAATAGCTAACTGCATGGACAGAGTGAAATTCACCTCTGAACATATCAAAAAGATAGAAGAGGCAGATATCTTGGTTGAAAGTGTTAGAAAATAAATTCAAACATCCATGCAAGACATGAACATCTGCAACAATATCTATCAAGGTCAGTTGGACAAGATTGAAAAGGCAAAGTTTGAGATCAATAAGATAAGAATTAGGCATACTCAACTAAGAAATACACTAGCGCCCTCCTTAGTAGTTCTGGATGAGAACATAAAACATATTGATGTCACTATTGTCATGTATGATCAAGGTCCCTGCATGGATCTAATAAAAATGGAGAAGCTCACATATGCTCTATGCGCCCATCTCCAGACAGTTGATGCAATGAAGGCATTTTGGCAGAAAGAGATCAAGTCTCTTCAGATTGTATATCCAGATGTATACATGGAGTAAGTATCTAGAGACTTACAATTTTTTGACACCTTTGTCATTAATTTCAAAGGGGGAGTAATGTATATAAATAATAAGTGTATATATTAAAAAGGTATAATGATATACATTTCTTTTTGTGTTAAGTCAATTTTGAGTAACTTGGTCACATTCCTTTGTTGCCATTAATGAAAAAGGGGGATATTGTTGGCAAGTTGACTCCCAGAGGATACATGACTTATTTTTTGTTGTCATTATGGCAACAAAGTCATATAAAGTTTCTGTCAAGTAAATTTGGAAGACAAAATTGACTAAGTATAGAAAACAGGGCAAACAGAGTTATGCAATGATCAGCACACCAGCGCATGTGCGAGTGATTGAATCAGGGTATGTGCATTCTCATATATATTCAATTTTATGTGTACATACTAAGTCCAGACATGCATGGTATGGAATGACAATACGGATAAGTTACAGCAAGAACAGTACTACTGCAGTTCAGAAGACAGAGCATGGAGCCGACTTATGTTTTGGATCAGCGTATAATATTTTGTTGTGTAAAGGCCAAGCGCCTATGATAGTATGTGTGTAATCATGTCTTTATTATTGTAGTAAACACACTTAAGCCAATTTGTTTGGAAGCGTTGTGTATTATGTTTTTGGGCTGACTATGGTCTTGTTTTGGGTCACGTCTATTCAGGCATAAACATATATATATGTAATGCAAAGATATATTTGAAGTGTCAAAGATATAAGCAAAGAAGAGATATAGAAGAGAAGCATAAATATGTCAGTATGAGATAGAGCCCTTAAAAGGGATAAGAGTACAAGTGTATAACCAGAATTGACCAGAAATCTATGTCATATACAACAGTTCACTTTTGGATATAGTGCATATCTATTCTCAGGAGGTTGTAGCCTTCTTTCTCATTGGGCAGTGAGCTCTTGGATAGTGAGTCCTCACCCCTAACAAGGTTGTTTGTAAAATAATCCTAACAGGGTCAGGCCTTTAACCAGGTCATTGTACTTGCATTGTAAAGACTGCTCCTAACAGGGCAAAGGAACTTTAACAGGTTCATTATACTAGCGCAATATTTGTGGGTACTAATTCCCGCTGAGGTTTTCCTCTGATCAAGGTTTCCCCATAATCATATCATATGTTATGTGTTCTTATGTTAAGCTTCATTGGATATACATTTGATTTATGTTTAAATTTCTAAAATATAATAAATAGACAAACACTTATTCACCCCCCCTCTTAGTGTTTCTAACACTTTCAACCTTTATGTGTCCATATCCGTAGAAATCATAGCAATATACATTAAATTTATTAACAATTTGGTGTAGTGGAACCCATCCCAATATGTATCCAATTAGGCTTAATAGGCCTCAAGTGCCTAAGGGATCATTGGATCCACAATAATGTAATAAGATCCATTTGTAAGACCAATTGACATGTAGGAAACTCTTATAAGCCACTTGGTCAACCTTGGTAAAAGGATCAAAATTTAGTCAAAGATATGTCCTTTGCATGGTATTTTGTCATTTGGATCCATTTGGGGTCCATAAGTTGTCTTAAAATGCATAAAATGCCTTAGGAGCAAAAGTTTCTCAAAATGATGTAAAGTTGCAAAATGCAACTTTGCAAGAAAGGTTGCAATTTGAGCATTTCAGCTTTCCAACTTCTCCAATAGTCTAAAATGTTTGAAAAATAGTTGGGAACGTTGGATAAATCCTATACATTCCTAATTGAATCAAATTCAATAAAGGAGAAGGATGTATGTAAATTTTTGGTGTTAAGACATAATAAGATAATTCAGGTTTTTACAATAACTCTGCAAATTTCTATGGCATTTGCATAATATGTTTGATTGAATGCCTTGAAGATCTGCAAGGAGAGAATGTTCTCTATGATATCTTTCTAAAAAACCTAGTGTAGGGTTTTGCAGGATTCATTTGAAGAGGTTGTTGATTTATTTCCTGTCAGTCACCCATTTGGGTTCATAATAAGGGTTCCATACATAAATGGCCCTAACTTGAAATCACACTAATGGATCACCATGACCACTTGGGGAATGAAATTCAGGGAAATGAGTTCTAGGATTCTAGAATTTGGGGGCTAGAAGTCATTGAAACCTATTAGTAACACCAAGCCCTAGGGAAAGCATAACTATGTGCTTGGTCATAGTATTTGAAGATTGAGTGTGCAGGAGGACATTGGGAGTGGATCGATTTAATCCAATAGTGGATTGTGTGTATTTAAAATAGCAAGTATTAACTATCAAGAAGAGGGACGACTTATCAGCATAAGGAGTTAATCTATCAGTAGCCAATGGCTATCAGTTAAAAGGGAAAACCATGATGTTGTTGACAAGAAGGAACTTTGAACTCTAGGAGCCCCATGGTCTGACCAAAAATAAGATATATAAAAGAATAGGAAACCATGTCCACTACCTAATCACAAGGTTTCCTTCCTAGCATGCCTAGATAAGAAATAGGTCAAAGGATTGATTGGCCTTTGACATGGTTTTGAACAATGGAATTTGTTCATTGAGATTGGTTATAATTAAAATGGGAAAGGTAGTGTAAAGGTGTGGAGTCCCTTGTCTAAGACCATCCCCTTTTAGAGGGTTGAGGAACCTATATTTTGAAGGTTTAACTATCTAGATTGAAGGGCTCTACATCAAGTGGTATCAGAGCTTAGGAGAAGCCTAAGGGAAAGTATTGTGTAATCATGTCTGCACATGACTTGAAGGGAGAAGAGACTACAAGGATGATTATAAGGGTAACCAATGCTGAACTTGCTAAGATAGTGCAAGGTTTGAGAGTATAGATAAGTAGTTTGAAAGGTAGAGTTTATAGGAGGGAAGAAAGGTACTCAGAGAGAGAGAGAGAGAGAGAGAGAGAGAGAGAGAGAGGAGAAGAAGAGGAGACCGTGAGTAGGAAGAAGAAGAGGTTCATGTAGAACAAAGATACCTTATGAATGCCCTCAAATCTATGGATAGGAGAACCATAGACAGTAATTTAAATTTGACAGTGTTTAGTAGAAAGATGGACCCAGACTTGGTTATGGAATGGGTTGATGCATTGGAAATTTTCTTTGAATGTGATGAAATCCCTGAGAATCAGAGAGTCAAGATGGAAAAATAAAAAATGAAATGTGCAGCGTTGACTTGGTGGAACTTAATTCAAGGAGAAAGGGTGAAGGAGGGGAAGAATAAGATTTCCTCTTGGAAGGTGATGGGTACTAAGGTCAAGGAGGCCTATGTACTAGATGATTATGAGGTACAAATTCACAAAAGAAGAAAAAACCTAAGACAAAAGGAGATGGATGTCAGTAGCTATACAAAAGAATTCAAAAAGATTTTTTTGAAGTCAAAGACAATGGAGAGTGAAGCTGAGAAGGTGGCCAGATATCTAAATATCCTAAGGATGAACATTCAAGATGAGTTAAATCTCTGAAACCCTGAGACTGTCCAAAAATGCTACCAATTTCCATTAAAGGTACAAGTGTGTATGGTGAATTCTTCAATTTGTTGGGAGCAAGCTCAAACATAAAAACATTAGTGGGTTAGCACATACAATCGATTCAAAAACACATGAAAGAGCAAGCAAGCAACAAAGAATTCATCATAACACCAGATTGAGCTTAAAATAAGTAAATTGCACCCTTTTACTACTTATTTGATTTGATCTTGATAAAGATATGTAGGTGTGCTCTCTCAAACACACAAAATTCAATGATCCCCAATGCAAATGCAAGATTGAAACAAATGAAGCAATTCAAGAACTAGTATGGAAAACTAGTCTTAAATCCTTCCCAAAGATGATGCTCAAATTGATATGCAAGATACAAGATTGAAAGATATGATTCAAGAACTATGCTATGTTATGATATGAGATGAAAACTATGATTCATTTTAACCAAAAAGAACCTAGCATGTAATATCTAAGTGATTTAAGCATAAACTAAGAGCATATGAAAACATGAAATCTAGAACTATGAACTTCTAAATGCAAAATAGCATGATAACAATGTAAATTGAGAGATGCAAAATGGAGAGGAGAAGGCCTCTATTTATAGATTTTTTGGAGAGAGGAAGAGGCTTGGATGAAGTGGCACCTATGTGGAATCCACATAAGAGCCACATAAGGGACACACAGACTTGAAAAGATAGCCAATTTTGAGTCAAAATTGGCATTTAATATTGAGTAGCTCAATATTTCCAAGTGGGAGACAAAGTTGTAAGAAGAAATTAAAGAGGAATGGGTGCCCATTTGGAGAGAATTTCCCCATGTGGGTGAGCATTCCATTATCCTTAAAAAGGATAGGAATCACCCATTAAGCATGGTTAAAGGACAGTTAGGTAGGGTAAGTATATTTAGGAAATGAGGTGATGGGAGTAGGGTAGGAATAGGGTAGGCTTTAGGGTAGGATTAATAGGTTCCTAGCTAGGGTTTAGATTATAATCCAAATTGAATTTGAATAAATAATGGTTTAGAAGAATTAGGAATATGGGGGATTTAATAAATGTAAATTTATTTAAAAAGGAGACTTTATGAGACAAATGTATTTAAATGAAATACATTAGAATAGTATTTAAACTATTGATAAATACTAGCAAATGAAACTATTTAATTAATTAAATTAAATAGTTAGAGGAGTAAGAGGGAAAATAATATTAATATTAATATTTTTGGACGTCTACATTTTGCCCCTCTTTGACGTGGTGTCGCAAGTGACGTTATGTCAAAGACAAGAAAATAAGTTGCCCCAGAGGAAGAGGGTTTGTAGGAGTCGTGCTGAAGCAACGATGGTACAAGGTTATGCCCCTCGAGAAAAGAACACAATGAAGGTGATGGTGTGGAATTTTATTGAAAAAGGATGCAACGGGTAGGAGGAAGGGAGAGGAGGGAATAAATAGAAGCCTTCTAAAATGCAATTACGAATGCAGCTAAGAATGCAAATGCAAATAAATTTAAATGCAGCTAATGAGCATTGGGGATCCATTTGTGTAAAAAAAAAAATGGAGAGCACATCCAATTTTGATATTGCAATAGGAGGTATGCATCAAGTATTAGAAAACACAGATGACAATATTCCTTTGCGTGGACTAGACGCTTCAAACAAAAGCATACTCCAAGAGATGCATGTATCAGTAGCCACCAGTCACAACGCACCAAGATATAGCAGATCGAGGTAGTGGTGAGTAGGTCTAGACTGACACAAAAAGATAAAATTAGTAAAGAAGGCCTCATGACCAAGCAGTCATTCGGTCCAAAGTTCTTGCCTTGAACAAGATTGATGTGATGAAATATTTGATAAGTCGACACCGGAAGGATGCATCCTGACAGGCAGAGATTGGATTTGATTTGATAAAAGAGATTCACTGGCAAAAGCTATGAACAGGATGGGGAGCAAGGACAGTCGGTCGCAAAATTGATTTGGTGAAAAACATAATAACAGTTGCATGAGTCAAAACGTCGCTGAAAACTAAGACCTAGAATGATGCAGAAAGAACGAAGTGTTTATTGCATGATTTTTTAGAATATTTGATATTTTTAAAATTTTTGGAATTTTTAATTTTATTTTTTTTGGATTTTTGGAAAATTTTAAATGTTTTTGGGATTTTATGCATATTCAAGCTGTACAAAAGGATGATTTATACAAAAATATATACGAGGGGGAAGGAAAATGAGTGGGGGAAAATTTCAAGGAAAATGGGGGCTATAAGAAGGGCTAGGGGGCTTATAAGAAGGCCATTTGTGAATAGTGAATAGTAAAAATTGAGCTCTAGAGTGAAAAGATGGTTGACGAGAGGATGAAGGGGTAGTTGGGGGAGTGCGTGCACACACATAGGAGGCCCACGAAGCACTCGGTACCAGTGAGTAAGACCGCGCATTTATTATTGTCAAAGTTATTTAACGCTTTGGGTGGGGCTAGGGGGAAATAAATAGGGGTATTTATGATTTTAGACCGGAGACACCAGTTCTTGAACTGGCATCTATGCAGACATTGATCCCTGGGTTGATGTCTTCATAGATGCCAGTCCCCGAACAGGCAGCTCCACAGATGTCGGTGTCAGACCGACATTTTTGTAGACGCTGGACCTAGACCCTCGTCTACAAAGATGACAGTCAGTAGGGAAAGACATCAGAGACGTCGGTGTATGAACCAGTGTTTCCGGCTGAATCGACGTCTGTGCCTAAAAGGGCAGAGGCCAAAGGGAAGGGAAATAGAGGGACTTGGCAGGGGCCGCAATGGGTCGGCATAAGACCTAGGGACAAGATGCCCCACTTTGGGAGGGTTTACACTAGGATTAGAAGAAAAAGTGACTGACATGGTGGATTTTTGAAATTTTTGCAAGAGCAGTTCCCACCATTGGGATCGTGAGAGGATTGGCCACCGACCATGGAGTTAGAACCGCAGCTCACAAAGGATGACTGGGGGTTGTTAGCTGTAGTTGGGTTGGACTATGTGCCCCGTTGGCCTAGGCTACGGGCACACAATGGGATGATGACTGCATTGATCGAGTGGTGGCACAGTGAGACCACCACCTTTCACCTACCTACTGGAGAGGCGACTATCACCCTGGAGGATGTCTGGCAGATCCTTTAGATACCCATTCGAGGGGCGATTCCTCAGTACCGGTTGCAGGATAGTGACCATTTTATGGAGATTGCTTTCAGGTGACCGATGAGATGAATCCCTACATACAAGACCTGGATGCCTTGGCAGCCAATGGTCGATAGGAGGCTACGGTGGATAGCCCTATATCTGGCAGGATTGATTGGTGGACACATATTAGCAGACTTGGCAGGACATGGCTTTGGCATGGGATGGATGCAAGTACTAGTAGAGATGATAGAGGAGGGGACTACTTATTGCTAGGGGTACATTTTCCTCAGACAGTTGTACCATGACCTACACATGGCTATGTACCGCAGGGCACGCAACATGGGTACTAGAGTGACACCGATGTTAGTTTGGGCCTGGGAGCACATTACAGTGTTCTGGCCTATGAGATTTTGAGAGGCACGATAGCCTAGAGAGCCTTATGCCTGCAGATATAGGTTGCCTTTGAGATACACCTCTGTCAGCCAGGCTAGATATTAGTGGCAACTCCTAGATGAGGTACAAGTTTTTTGCTGGACCCCATATCGACTATGCGAGCCATGGGGGATGATGGACTGGGCGACAGGAGTGGAGGAATATTTTGAGGATTTCCTATACCTTTCATACATTCAAATGGATTGCTTTCTACTAGGGAGGACTATCCACCAAATAGAGAGGTACAGACCCTCGAGGGTGATGCGACAGTTTGGTCTACAACAGGGGGTGGTGGCAAAGGATGCCTTACATCCTCATTTCACCAGGGAGGTAGGTATCTAGGGGAGGTACACAAATGCTCTTACAGTGAGGGAATATTGGAGGGACATAGTATGTCTTGACTTTGTGGCATGTCCTGATGTCACAGATGCAGGGATGACTTCAGAGTACACAACATGGTGGGCTACACACACACACCATTACACCTCATAGATCCCGCTCATGAGCAGCCGATAGGTGATATGGATGTGGATGACATGATAGTGATAGGAGATCCCCCAGAGACCTCGGTAGCAGGTCAGAGGAGGAGGCTGCAAAGATGGGTGAGACCTCATAAAGAGGCACAGGCAGGGGCAGGGCCAGATCAGGGGCCACCACCAGGGGATGGGAAGGATTAGGGGCCATAGGGGCCCCCACCAATACAGGTACAGGTGTAACCACTGGAATAGGTACAGGCACCACCAGTGCCACCACAGGTACCACAAGGACCACCAGCTGGATTCATAGCACAGGAGACCCATGACACTATCATCGCTGAGTGAGACAGTCTTCAGATCGAGTGTGTGAGACTGCAGGATTACTGGACATGGTGGTCGTATCTGAGACCAGTCTATAGGCAGAGATGACCTGGATACAAGGGTTACTGACTCTGGAGACAACATGGGCTAATAGGGCAAAGGGTTCACTAGATACCCTATAGGGCAGGGTTGACATAGGGGATTTTTCCATGGTTGATCTGACACAGGATGCTGGAGAGCTACATACCAAGATAGGTACTCTTATGGGCTAGTTGGATACTCTAACCCTGCAGATGGAGTAGGCTACTGAGCAGATTTTGGCATTAACCTAAGAGACGGATGCAACACTGCGACGGGCTGAGACGTATAGGGCTAACTGGGATATTTCTAGACAGGAAGCCATCATAGGTGGAGTCAGGTAGGTTGTGGCCCAGGCATTCGTAGTTCATAGAGATGTGAACAGGGCAGGCAGGGAGGCATCCCACTATCGTGCCTTGTATCATCAGCTAGTTCCTGAGGGACATAGGCAAGATTACTCAGAGAGGTCTCGATCTCAGAGCACAATTCAGACCTCAGCATCATAGGGATCAGTGGGCATGCCATCATGGCCGCCACTAGAGCATGGGGTTGGATCCTCATATCCACCAGCATGATTCAGCATGGGATCATGTCACACACATTTTTGCATTTTGAGATATACATGTATATTGGCACCGAGGTGTATGTGATGTATTTTACTGATAGATATTATATTTATGGACATTGATATATACATATATTGTCGAGGACTCTTATGATGCTTATGATGTATGATGTACATGTTGTGATCGATATGATGTTTTGATGCATATGCCTATATGATTACTGACATTTGGTGCTTGCAGGATGTGATGTATATGTATGACCTATTGTGTATGCAGGATGGTTTCATGATAATATATATATGATGTATGACTTATGCAGGATGGATGATGCTATGTATATGATGTACTGACGTGTGTGGATGCAAGATGTGATGTGATTTCAGGGTGTATGCAAATTTATATGTGACATTTTATGAATGCTTCTAAATGAGTTTTTAACAATGCAAGAATAAAATGAATCTAAATGAAGTAACTATGCAAGACATCAAATGAATCTAAATGAATTATGCAATGTAAGAAATGAATCTAAATGGATTATGCAATATATGATTTAACTATGCAAGATTAAAATGAGTTTAAATGAATTATGCAAGATATGAAATGAATGTAAGTGAATTAACTATGCAAGAGTAAAATGAGTCTTAAACAAATTATGCAAGATATGAAATGAATCTAAATGAATTAACTATGCAAGATTAAAATGAATCTAAGGGAATTAACTATGCAAGATATGAAATGAGTCTAAGTGAATTAACTATGCAAGATGAATCTAAATGAATTTATGCAAAGTTCTAAAATGATAGTAACTATGCAATTAAATGATTGACCTAATGATGACTAATGTAATTTAATGATGGATTTAACATGAGGAACAATGTGACCTGAGTGATAGATCTAATGTAATCTAATGATGAATCTAATGGATCTAAAATAATGAATAATGAATCTAAAATGATGAAGAATGCAACTTAATCTTAATGATAGATACAATAATGATACTAAAGGCAACGGATGTGATGGATGCAACGGGTGCAATAGGACTCATATTTTTTTGGTGTGTCACAATCAACTGATAAACCAGACAAGTGGACTATGGAGGATTAGGTAGGGAATGTTAGCAGGACGATGACTCAAGATGTTAGCGCGATGGCGAGGAGATCGAATATGTCATGAATATACAAGGATCAAACTGAGCAATTAATTACAAGCGATTAGGTACAATGATTATGTACAAAGGTTGCTGCCAAGATTTAATTGGATCGTGTTGTTTTCCTTGATGCACGTGATAGTGTAGTATGCTAATTGATTATTTTAAGAGGAAAGATACATCCTACGAGAACCCAAAGATGATGATGATCTAGATTTAAGTTGACAAGAGGAAGGATACATCCTCAATAGACTCATTTCCAGAAATATGGGACTCACCAAGTTGATTGGTCAAATGTGCACTTCAAACAAACTGTAGAACCAACACAGGATTTTAGTAGCGCAACTATATCATTTCCCATACAAGGAGAAACTCAGGACACAAGAAATATATAGGACGGAAGCTCAGGGTTTGGGATGATACAACGTATGGACAACCATATACAAGATTAAGTGTACAAAAGCTCAGGATATGAGATAGGAGGATCATTTCATACTAGTGCGTATGATATGCGAACTCCCAGGGAATATGGGAAATGTGGAGATTAATGGAGATGTGGTGCTAGTGATGGAAGGAAATGAGATTTTGATAGATAATGGAGTGGTCCATTATGTGTGACACCTTTTTCCAATTTTTCATCATGCATACTTGTCCAAGGTGCCTGATTGCCAAGTTTTCACCATTGGACGAAAGTTTTCTCTTTATTTTTCTTTTTTGATTTCTTTGGACCTTTTTGATGTTTTTGATATTGCCCAAGTGCCTGTTTACCAGGTTTTCACTAGGAAAACCATTTTTTCAACTTCATTTTTTGCCTTTTTAGAGATTTTTGTAGGACTATTTTATATTATTTTTGTGCTTTCTTCAGGACTTTTTATACTTTTTATGAATTTTCTCAGATAACAGGAAAGAAAAACCAGTCGTTAGGCATAGAAGCACCTGAGATGAATGATGTTGATAGGATCATTCAATGGTTCTCCTTCAGGAGTGGAGAGTTGATATGCCCCAAAACTAAAGCATGCAATGACAACATATGGGCCTTGCCAAGTGACTTCAAACTTGCCTTTCTTTTCCCGATCAGTACCCACTTTCTAATTTTCCTTTAGCACAAGGTCCCCTGCCTGGAACTAGTGTGGGTGGACCTTCTTGTTATAGTTCCACTTGAGTATATTCTGGTAAATAATCAAGTGGTCATAATCTTGCTGGCGCTTTTCATCTAGTAGATCAAGTTGTGTGAGTTGTGCCACTCAGTAATCTTCATCATCAATCAGGCCTCTTAGTGATACTCGGAGGGATGGTAATTCGACCTCAATTGGTAAGAATACTTTAGCACCATAGACTAGGGAGTATGGAGTAGTGCTAGTAGGAGTATGACAGGAAGTGCGATATGCCCATAGGGCAGGGTTGATCTGGAGATGTCAGTCACGACCAGTATCATTGACAACTTTCTTGAGGATTTTAAGGATGGTTTTATTAGTTGCCTCAGCTTGGCCGTTACCTTGCGGGAAATACAGATTGGAAAAATGATGATGAATGTGGAGGCGAGCACACAAATCACTGACATGTTGATTTTCAAATGGTGTACCGTAATCTTTGAAGATGGTGGAGGGTATGCCAAAGCGGTAGATGATGTGATAGAGGATGAATTTGGGTGTCTAGACACTAGTAGTGAGTGTGAGCAGAATTACTTCAACCCACTTTGTAAAGTACTCCGTTGCTATGATTATGTATTTGTGGCCTTTAGATGAGAGGGGAGTAATATTACCAACGAGGTAAAAACCACAACAAGAGAAGGACCAAGGAGGTGCAATAGGTCTGAGGTCCTGGGTAGGAGCATGAATTAGATTGGCATCTTATTGGCAGGGTAATCACTTCTTGACGAACTCACAAGCATCATGTTCCATTGTAGGCCAATAGTACCTTATACGTAGAAGTTGCTTGGCTAGGACCATGCCACTCATGTGGGCACCGTAGATTCCAGCATGTACCTCTTATAAAGCCTGGGTAGCTTCATTTTCATCTAAACACCTAGAGAGCATGTTGTGATAACCTCGATGATAAAGGGTGTTGGCTACGAGGGTGTAACAGGATGCTTTGTGAATAAAGTTTTGGTGTTGGGTTGCAGTGAGGTGAGGAGATATGATACCATTTTGTAAGTAAGCTTGGATATCATGGTACCACAGGGACTGGGGACCAAAAAAGACACATACGCAATTTGATTCATCATTCTCATGAGTAGGAGCATGTAGTTGCTCAACTAAGAATTTGTATTGTGTAGATTCGTGAGGAATCTCTAGGAGGGAGCCAATTGTGGTCATTGCATCAGTAGCCTTGTTCTGTAGGCATGGTACTTGTGTTATCTATAGATGGAGGAAGTGTTCTTTTAGTTTGTCAATCATTTTCTTATATGGCATCAATTTTTCATCTTTGGTTTGATGCTCATCTAGGACTTGTTTGATGATGAGTTGGGAGTTGCCAAAGACATGTATATCTGTGATGTTCCATTCTATGGCCATGCGGAGTCCTATGATTAGTGCCTCATATTCTACAATGTTTTTTGTGCAAGGAAATCCCAATTTGAATGACATAGGGATGTAGTCACCTTGAGGTGTGACAAAAAGTATTCCTGCCCCTGCACCATGAGTTGTGTAGGACCCATCAAAGTAGAGTTTCCAATTTGGTTGTTCTTCTATCATGTATAAATGCTCATCTAGAAATTTTGTGACCAAAGGATAAGCATCTACCAATGGTGCTTCCTCTAGCTAGTCAGCGATGACTTGCCCTTTAATGGCTTTTCTGTCCACATATTAAATATCAAACTTTCTTAGAAACATAACCCATTTTTCCATTCGACCTATGAGTGTAGTCCTGGAGAGTAGGTACTTGAGAGGATCCACCTTTGAAATGAGCTTGGTTGTATGACTAAGCATATAGTGGTGAAGTTTTTGAGTGGCAAAGACCACGACTAGACATGGTTTTTCCATAGGAGAATAATTGAGCTCATAACCTACTAAATTCCTACTGATATAATAAATAGATCTTTCTTTTCCTTTGTCATCCAATTGAGAAAGGAGTGCCCTAAGTGCTATTGTAGTAGCAGAAATGTATATGATGAGTGGTCAACCAGGTACATGTGGTACCAAGATGGGTGGATTAGCCAAGTATTCTTTGATTTTCTTGAAACTCTTCTCACACTGAAAATCCCACTTGAATGCGTTATCTTTTCACAGGAGATGAGTGAATGGTTGGCACTTGTTTGCTAGTTGAGAGATGAAACCGCACACAAATTGTATCTTTCCTTGGAGGCTGCACAGTTGTCAGAGTGTTTTTGGTGGAGGCATCTCTATGATAGCTTGTACTTTCTTCGGATCAATTTCTATGCCTCATTTGGATACAATGAACCCCAGGAGTTTGCTTGATATGAATCGAAAGAAAAATTTCTTAGGGTTGAGAATCAAGTAGTAGTGTCCAATTCTATCAAAGATGCATTCCAGAACATCTAGGTGATCTTCCCTTTTTACTAATTTTTCCAAGACATCATCCACATAGTCTTTAAGGATCTTGTGAATCATGTCATGAAAAATGACAGTCATGGCTCTTTGATAGGTTGCCCCAGCGTTATTTAAGCCAAAAGGCATCATGTTATAGTAGAAGGTGCCCCAAGGGGTTATGAATGTTGTCTTATGCTAATCTTGTTCTGCAATGTGGATCTAATTATATCCATAAAAACCATCCATGAGTGACAACATCTCATGTCCTACTGTGAGATCCACAATCATGTCTATATTTGGCAAGGGGAAATCGTCCTTTGGAAATGCCTTATTGAGATCTCTGAAATTTGTACATATCCTGATTGATTTATCAGGCTTAGAGATGGGCACCATGTTAGAAATCCAGTCAGAATAGTCAATGGGATGGATGATCTTGGCTTGGAGTAACTTCTCTAGCTTCGCTTTGACAAGTAGTGCCACTTTAGGGTGCATCTTGCTGAGATTTTGCTTGATAGGTTTGATGTTTGGGTCCACTGCTAGATGGTGAACCACCAAGTTGGGGTCTAATCCCAGCATGTGGGAGTAAGACCATGCAAACTTGTTGATGGATTCCTTTAATAAAGTGACAAGATCACTTTCTTCTGCTTCAGTCAGAGATGTTGCTATGTATGTGATGGAGGGATTATCTTTGGTACCCAAGTTGAAAGGTTTTGCTTCTTCAATGATAATTGATGATTGTTCAGGCCTATAATCACAGATCAGAGGAAGAGGAGATTCTTCATCCTCTGGCACCTCATAGAGGTTTTCACCAGGGGATACAACCTTTTTTTTACTATTTTATGATCAAATAGCGCCCCACAGGGGTTTTCGCTAGGGGATCAATTTTTCTCTTTTTTGTTTTTGTTTTCTATTTCATTTTTGCAGCTAAAGTTCTCCTCATCCCCAAAGTATGCCTTTGGGTCTAGTTTGTAGACATAAGCTGAGTCTTTCCCCCAGTCACTACTTTTCTCAATTTCTCCCATGAAGCTTATGAGTGCATCCTCACTTTGGAACTCGTCAACATGTATGACATTTGGTTGGTCCCAGTCTATGAGTTCAGGATGGTGGAGGAGAAGGTCAATGGAGAGGATGGAAAGTTGTTGTAGGACAACATTTCCCATGAATGTTTCATCATCAAAAACATCGTCATAGGCTCTCACAACTTTCTCTTTTGGGATATCTTTGATGTCAGCGATTTCGCTCAAGGGTGGACAAGAGGCAAAGATGTTTTAGTTGGTGCCCCCATTCGTGTCAGAGCCCATGCCAAGGCCCAAGTTCTTTTCTAGATGGATATGTACAATAGGATCTTTCATTCCTTTCTCTTCATAGCCAAGGCCACCTCCTTGGTAGTTCCATTTTTTGGTCACCAGTTTGTGCATTGCAGGGTACTTATCTTTGAAGTAATTGAGGTGACTTGTGTCCTTGGGTGGTGGATCTTTATATAGCCATTGGTTGATGTTTGGTGTCATTTCCTGGCCAGTCAAAGTACCTTTTGATAGAAAAGTGGTAGGACCCAGTTGTAGAACCTTGGTTGTCTCTGATTCTTTCTTGCTTAGATTAGGCTAGCAGGCTTGAGTGTGGGGATCAATTGGCAGTGCTCCAACTATGAAGGCATCAGATAAAGTGTACTTGCCACAACCTTTATTGTTGATCTTGACTTTGGATAAGGTGGAGGAGAGGATTATTTCTGGGTCTGAAGGGTTTGAGATGAGCTGGCAACAGAGGTGCCAATATCTATCCTGGGACAATGATTGGAATGTGGAAAGGATGTTTCCAATGCATTACTGTATGCGAAGGGCTTGGGATCTACACGGATGGTGATCTTAGTGCTGTCATATGGGAATTTGATGCACTGATAGTAGGTGGAGGGGATGGCTTGCATAGAATGAATCCATGGGCATCCAAGGAGGATATTGAAGGGAAGGTCAAGATCAACAACATGACATAATGTATCCTAAATAACTGGGCCCACTTGAATGGGAAATGATATGGTGCCTTCAGAAGTATGCTCTAGATTGTCATATGCTTTTATTGTGATGACATCATTTGTTATATCAGCTTCAGTACAACCCAACTATTTTATGAATTTTAGAGTGCATAGATTTAGGGCCGATCCATTATCTATCATGACCCATTTGATGGCAAAATCTTTAACCATGACAGCAATACAGAGTGGGAGATTATGATCAGTTTCTTCTAAGGGTACGTCTATTGGTTTAAAGGAGACCCCACAAGATGTAGACAGGTGTCTGACAAGGTTTTGGAATTCAATGAGGTTGATGTCACTGGGAACACAGGATTCTTGCAAGGCTTTATTTAGGATCTCTTGATAAGTGGGTGATGTGTGAAGAAGATCCAGGATGGAAATTTGTGCTAGAGTATTCCCTAGGTGTTCCAAATGTTGTATTGGGTCCCAGTAGATGGGGCAGAACCAGTACCTACAACTATTATCCTACCTCTATGAGTGGTGATGGTGCATTGGTTATCAGCACCCTTGACATGGATGACATTGATGGAGGACTAGACTTGGGATATGGAGTCGATGAGATTATCATAGTTGATATAGGCATTAGTATTATTAGCATACAATTTTTCCCTTTTCTCTAAATTAATCTCAGACTCTTTTAAAGAACGAGAAGAGAAAAAATCTTAACACTAACAAATGAGTTGCTAAAAGCAAACTCTCTGCAAATTCCAAGGTGTAGCTACCTTCTAAAAAGATTTTCAATATGATCTTATTGAACATAGAAAAGTAACATCATGTGTGCTTTTTACCAAAAAACACTTAAGTAAAAACACTCAGTCCATCAGCATGAAAAGAATGTGCAGATTTTAGAGAAAAAAACATCTACTTCTATCCCAATTACAAACTTTAAATTTCTTGAGTCTAAACTTCAGTAACAATTCTCTCTGTCACTTCTAAGCATAGAATCCGTCCATATCACAGTCAAGCTTTATTCAACACAACTTATCTCCACAAGAAAATAAATCAGATAAGATAAACAGTAGTATTTATCTTTTTAAAAGCTTAAACGTATACGTAACACCATAGGATATTTCATATATTTTGTAATATCAGTCTTCAAAAAACTTGAAGTTAAGTTTTTAGAAAATAGTTTCTCCCAAACTCAGAGAGCCGAACCCTTAAACAGTTAAAATTTTTTCAATAAATAGCCATGCAGGGCTTCAACAACTAACTTAGTAAAAATTGTCTTTCTTGAAAGTAAATATTTCTAGATTCCAATAACTATCCTAAGCATTAAGAAAAAAAATGGACTGGGAGTAAAAAATGTCTCCAAGAAGTTGCCAAGTGTTCCAGACGGTTAAGGAGTTGAGGTCACTACAAGTCGCGCTGCATTCCAATATTCAAATGCAACTGTAAACACAGATATTACTAGTTGGTGTGGAAAACCAATAAAATCAATCCTCTATTTCCATACTTCTTTCTCCCTTTTGATCTCAGCTACCTTTTCTTTTTGCATAAACAAATGACCTTGCTGAAGGATCATCATTGATTCTATCTGTGAAAATTTTGTGAAATGCTCGTCTGTAGGTGCCTTCATCCTTTTGAGCTTGTCAAACCAAGTGTTTATATCCTTGATTATCTATTCAACCGGTTTATCTGACCCCTCTTGAGCTTCCTGGCACCTCTCATCAATCCATTTTATATCATTAGATATGATTTCTTTAATCATTCTTAGCCCCTTCATGAGATCTTTTACCTTAGAAATTCCCGTGGCCACAGCTTCATTTATCCATTCTATACATTCCTTTATAACATAAAGAACTTTGTCATCCAGTCCTGGCACTGACCTCTCCATGAGGAACTTCTACGAACCGTACTCTTCAACTTCTTCAATCCAATGGATCTCTCTGGTCTAGGTAGTCTTTTTTAGCTCCCATTCTTCAATGATGGCTTATGTTTTCTTTACCAGGTGATCTCCTTCATTATGGGTTTGATCTAGATGACAACCTCTGATTTTACGTGCTCTACCCAATCATCAAATTCTTTTCTCACTGCCTTTCTTCTTTGAATTTGGTCAAGAAATCATTGATTATCAAGGGATTTCACATCAATGGAGGCCAACATTTCACTCAGAGTAAAGGGTTCAGGATGTTGGATGGCATTGATGTATTGGGCCATACTCTTTATAGCCTCTTTCATTTCCTATTTTTCCTTGGCATCTTTCCAGACTCTATTGGCAATTTTCTTATTTGACACTTTGAAAAATCTCATATCAGCGGCTCTGGTGTCTCTCACTAAATCTACTTTGGATATTTGAAAATCTTGGACTGAAGCCTCTCCTTCAATTTTGTCCTCTTTAGGCTTTGTAATTTCTACCATCTAGTGACCACTATTTTCATCAAAATCGATTCTGGATTCCATCTTCATTTTCTTAACCTTAGAAGATTTTCCCAAACACCTACTTACTACATCATCAATGGGTATTGATAAAGGAGCCACATTTATTTTCTTGGCTACTGGGGTCTCCAGCCATGGTGGGGCAGCAGAGGATTTCTTTTGAGTATCATAGTTACTCAAAAGGGCTAGTGAGTCTTTAGGAGTATCCTTTGTTTCCTCATGTATATGTTGATCATCTTCCATCTTAGGTATCCTGTGGTCTTTAACTGGATCTTCTTTTGGATCAGGTCTGATGAGTTTAAATCCATGATGATGCTGGGAGTATCTTTCTACCTCTGAGCCCTTTCTTTTACCCTTACACTTGATCTGGTCAATCGGACTTCGGGTTCAGCTTGGTCTTGAACTTGAACTTGAACTTGTGAAGAAATTTGTTCAAGTTCAGGTTTGACTTCAGGTTTAGCTTTTCCTGCACAAGATTGATCAACCCTTAAGTTAGTTGAAATAGAAGTTTTCTTCTTTGTTGAACTCCTCTTTTTGGTTTTTACTTGTTTCGTGGCTGTCTGCAAAGGAGTAATAGAAACTCTATTCTTCAACAACCATGCTTTTGTTCTTTCAATCACCCTTTTCATTCTTTTATGCAAATCATCTTCTTTCAACACCGTCCAATCTAACTCAGGAATAGGGAGGGCCTTGACCTCCTCTAAGTATTGAGATTCTAAGACATCAATCTCACTATCTTCCCCTACCCCGTCTATATCCAAATCCAGCCTGAAGGTGATGATTTGTTTCAAAGTGAACCAGGACCATAGTTTTTTCCTTACCTCTAGTTCATCAGAACAGTTGGCCCAAAAATCCTCTAACTCAGGGATGTGCATGAATGTCTCTGAGACATTGAGATTTGCTCCTGCAAAGCCTCTATAGTCAAAATTGACCCTGGGAGTATAAGTCTGTAAACAGAGGGAATCCAACTCTTCTTTTATAGTCATAGTATCTTGGAAACTTTTGCACCTGTAGTACCCTAATTCAATAGGGAAAAGAACACCTAAAGTCTTCTTTGGGGTCCCAGCCTTTTGTTCAACCAGAACAAGCTGCCTGCATAGCTCCATTAAGATTATAGCATCTAAACAAAATCTTGGAAGCCGTAGGGGTTCCTCATCAAACACTCCAACCCTAAGATAGGTAAACCTTGGAAACTATATGAAATGATAGCCATAAACATTGATCACCTATTTAGCTTCTTCAGAAAGCCTAAAATTTTCTTTCCCTCGCAACTCAAAAACTAACTTTCCTGAAAATCTATCATTTACTATTTTGAACACATTGGAGAACTTCTCCTTCTGTAAGCATGTGAAGTAATCATATATCCTCATATCACTTGTCCACAATTCATGAGGTAATCCCTCCCAAGCTCAGCAACATGCTAAGACATAAACAAGGTAGGAAGACATATAAAATACCGTCAAATTAGTCACGTTTAAGAGATCTCTGTGGAGCTCTTTTTCTATTAGGTCAGCCCAGTCAATAAACTTATCTCCTTCTATAATCTTCTGGATGAAATAGTACATCCATTTTTCCCAATGAAATGCATGAGGATTCCCTTTCACCCTATTTAGAAGAAGAACCATATCGCCTATGTCCTTTCAGAGGTGTTCAATTGTCAGAGGCTTTGGCAACCTGGATCCTCCTTTCTCTGGTTTTCCAAGCCATGCCTAGGCTATCGAGGAGTTGTATTTTTTCTTATATGCCTCGTACACATGATCCGCTTCTGCATAAGTCCATGGTTCATACAGCTCCTTATCTGGAATTCTCAGGGCCGCCATTAATGTCTCTCGACTGATTTTGACCAAGATTTCTCCTAATGCATCCTTAATACATCTATTCTTAGCATCATATTTTTTAGTGCACTCCAACACTAGTTCAGGGAAAATTAGAGCCAGAGGAAATGCAGCAGCTTCTAACAGTCCGCTTCCTGCTAGCTTCCTAGAAAAAGAACCCTCAGAAGCATTTCAGACTCTATCACAAAGCTCCCCTAGGTTTGCATTCAACAAGAAGGTATCCCCTATGTCTGGAAGAGAAACTAACAGGTGGGTTGTACTCTCCTCTTTTAGAAGTTTTGGACGAAACAACGACATCTTACCAATATGAAGAGAAAATACTTACAACACAGAAAGAGCCTCTAAAAATTGAAAACTACAAAGGGGAAAGATAACTCACCAATTTCCTGTGCACCAATTTTATATAAATTTCTCACCACCAATTCTGTCGCTCTTTCTCCTTCTCCAGACAAAATAACTAACAGAAAATCCTTAATCATTCCTCATTTATTCACAAATGTCTTGTAGGACCCTTAATAAATCTTTGAAGCATGTCTATAATAAATTTTTTAATGGAAGAATGATTGATTTAACATGTCCAGCCACTCTTAATTAATCCCCCAGGTATTTCGGCATGAATATCTCAATTCCCAAGGAAAATCTCTGACAGTCCTATCTGTATATTAATGACTCCCTCCACGTCACACTGCCAACTTTCATTTCCAATTCTCACATGCATGAGCCATCTAGTTGAATGGGACAATCTTTGTATGGCAGCTTCCAAAACTTAATAAATACTCGGAGCACTACAAAAAGGAAACCTTTTTTTGAAAGAGAAGACAATCCCGCTAAATTCTTTGTGTATAAGCTATCATATTACAAACGTGAACTAACTTAAGATTCAGGACTAGGTTCAAGTTCAGGTTCATCTTTGAGATCGACAGACCTTTTGAGGGATAGACAAACATGGGCATTACAAGAATCAGAAGCGGTAACAGGTTGAACTTGAACTTGAACCAACTTAACAAAGTTCAAGTTCAACTTTGACTTAAAGACTTTTACGGACCAAGACTAAAAATGGTAGCTGAGAAAAATGAAGGTAATAGGCATAATCTTTTCTGCTTGTTTACCATTCCCCTGATCAGAGGACTGGGTAGGATTGCCTAGGCCTGTACCTGAAGTGTGTTTAGGGAATGCATTTTGATAAATTTTAAGACCTGTATTTGGTGATGATTGGGCAGGAGAGTCCACTTCGATCTCCTTGCGGTCAATGAGATCCTGAATAGAGTGTTTCAGCTTCATGCATTTGAGGGTGGTATGTCCCTTAACACGGTGGAATTCACAGTACTCATTGTCTTTATACCAAGCTAGTTTAGGAGTTGAGTCATCAAATGACTGTGTTTTGGGATGCATGACTTGGTTAGCTTGGACCATCTTGTGGAAGATGACATCTATGGGTTCACCCAAAGGGGTAAAAGTGCATTATGGCATATTCAAAGTGTGAGGTCTTTGTTGTCCATGCAGGATTGATATAGCATTTGTTTGGTTCATAGGACCTTGATAGTTGTGTTGATATGATGCATAGGGGGATAGATAGTTGCGCCTTGAGGGTGCATATTTTATTGGTAAGTCAGCTAGGAATACACAGGATTGGGATGTTGATACATGGGAGGAGGTTGAGGGTACATTGGTGGTGCTTGCTGATAAGTCTGGGTAGGTGCACTTGGACTGGCTACCACAACCTTAACATGTTTGGTGTCAGTGGCTCCATCTGTTATTGCATTCTTGTTCTTTTTCTAGTATCGTGATCGATCACTATTATGTTTGTCAGGTTGGGATTCTTTGTAGTGCTTGATGGCACCCTCTTCTACAAGACCTCATTCAAGATCCATACCTTTGATTATGATATCGTGATAATTTTGTATATAGTTCATGTGCATGTGATAGGCAAGCTTAGGATAAAGGTTGTTAATGAAGATTTTGATAAGATGTTGCTCTGGGGGTTGGTAAGACAACCTTGTAGTAAGCCCTTGCCAGTGCTGAAGATAATCGGCCAGGCTCTCTCCTCCCTTTTGTTTGGAATTGCATAGGTCAAGGAGTGAGAGTTCATTTTTGACATTATGTGTGTATCAGACCACAAACTTTTCAGATAATTCTGTGAAAGTAGAGACTGTGCCATAAGTAATTTTGTAGAACCATTCAAGAGCGGTTCCTCCTAAGCTTTTAGGGAATAGTCTCATGAGGAATTTATCGCTATAGGCCACTTCTTGGCAACCCATGTAGAATTCTTTCACATGACTCACAGGATCTCCCTTCCCCCGATATTTATCAAATTTGGGTGTCTCAAAATGCTTGGGGAAGGGTATGGCAGTGATAGATCGATCAAATGGATAAGGGCATACCTCTTCAAACTTAAATGTTTTTGCCTTTGTCCCAGCCTTCAGCTCCTTGAGAGCATTCTTCATTTCCTCCCATTCATGATTGATTTGTGGGGGAGGATTGTTAATCAAGATTGCATGGTTTCCTTGAACCTGATATGGATTGAATGGCGAGTATGGAGGATTTTGTGGTGTTTGGTATGATGCTTGCTGGTCAATGTATATGGGCTGTTGTGGTGGAAGCTGTGGTTGAGGGGAATATTGTAGTGGAGGAGGTGTCGGCACTTGATAAGATTATTACAACTGTTGGAAATATGCTTGTATTTGTTGCGGTGTTGGATAGGCAGGATGATCTTTTTGCACTCTTGTATAGGATGGAGGATAGGTGTTTTGTGGTGGAATGCCCCCAGTGCAAACATTGAATTGTTGTGGAGGTGGAATTGTTTGTGATGCAGCGGAAGATGGCATGGCTATGTAATTGGCAGAATGCGTTTGCTATTGTTGCATGGGTTGGATGAAAGGATTAGCAAATTGTTGCAGTGGTTGTGCCATGAAGGGATTTGCCCCCTGCATTTGTGGTTGTGACTATTGTTTAGTTTGGACGATGGGCTATGTAGCTGCGAAGGGGTTGATTTGAATCTGTTGTGCTTAGCATGTGAATGGGTTGGTGATTTGCTGTTGTGGTTGTTGTTGCTGGGATGGTTGCTGAATGGATTGTTGCTGCTCAATAGGTTGTTGTTGCTATTGGATAGGTTGCTTTTGCTGTTGGATAGGTTGTTGTTGCTATTGTTGGATAGGTTGATGTTGATGTTGTCGGATAAGTTATTGTTGTTGTTGGATAGGTTGTTGTTGTTGTTAGATAGGTTATTGTTGCTACTATTGGATAGGTGGGATCAGAATTTGGGGTATGATGAAGGGGTTTGTGGATGGTTGTGGTATGGGGGGATTTGGGTTGAACAACATTTGAGGTAAAACCACTGGCATTCGTTGTGATTGCGTTGCTGGTGGAGCAGAAAAAGTGAACCCTTTTGGAAATAAGGGTTGGTTATATGTGTTGGTAGGTGACATGCAAGTGGTGAAGAAAGGCGGAATAGGCATGGAGACTTGGGTGCTTTGATGCTATGAACTGGTTGTTGCACTTTGAATGGGCTGATTAGGAATGGGCAAAATAGTGGTTTGTTGTGTGCTAACTGGTGGTGGTGGAAATTTTACAACGAATGTTGGGATCACCTGCAAAAGAGGAGCAACTATGGCTTGCGGAGGTTCCTGCATAGTGATAGGGGGTATTGTTTGTGCTGCTGATGTGGCATTAGGAGGTGGGGCTCCTATGGTAGACGAAGGTGTTGTGTGCATGATGGAGGGTGGAATGGAGGGATGGACTACTTGCACAATAAGAGTCCCCACTTGTAGGGCTCGTTGAAGTTGATCAAAAACTTCATTTCTAGTGGGACGAGGACATTCCCCTGGAAGTGCCATAGGTCATGCGACAAGTGTGGGTATAATCCAAGGTGGGAGTTGAAGTCCTTATTGTTGTATGTCCAAGAGTACTTGATTGTTGTTGCGTTTACTCATGGCATTTATGATGTGGACATGCGCTAGATGGTTGATAAATGTTTCCACGGTACTTAGAGTGGGAGTCTCATTGATGTCTACCCAGATATGTTCAATTTGATCATTGGGCTGAAGCGCATAAGTAACCATGGTGTTGGTGTTGTCAGTCGTAGGATTAGATGAGCTAGCAGCAAGATTAGGATCCATGTTCTTCCTCTTCTTAGTGGCTCATGTGATAGGTGGCATGAAATGATTATCCTAAGGGGATATGAGATGCAAGATGTGATGCAAAAGATGCGCCTAGGAAGCTAAGGATGATGATACTATGATTAGGATGTGTTTAGGATGATGAATATGCTCCTAAGGACTAAGGATAACTTGGTGCATGCACGGATTAAGGGTTGCTTCCCTAATGTAAGATCAAGTGGATATGATTGTCTACCTAAGATAGACTTGTGGTCTTCGGCAAACGAGATTCTTTGTTAATGCGAACCAACCTTTTGATCAAGGTGATGAGGTTGCAAAAGAAAAAGGGGATTATCCTAAACAATGCTTAGTTTAAGGACATTCATGGATGGGGTTTGATTAAGATGTAGGTTTTTAGCAACTCAAAAGAGTATGCAATACCAAGTGAGGGGTGTGATCAATGATGCTTTGGATGATGCTAGGCTGATTAGGATTGATTTGATTAATGCAAGATCATGCTAGGATGAGTGTGTGATGTGTTCCTAAAGATGACAACCTAATGGAGGTCCTAAAATGCAAGCTAAGTGAGCTTAAGAAGAGGAGGAACTTGCATTTTTTGTGGTAAACTGACTAGTCATATTGTTCAAATCCAACAAAAGCAGAGTTTAGACGATATTTGTCCATGAAATAAGAAACATTTTTGTTGTAGATCACTTTGTCAAATTCTTCTCATTTATGAATCTCTTGTTTGATGGAATCGATGATGTGTTGGTATTTGGTAGCTTCTCGGGTTGTGTTTTTCTATTCTCTTTGCATGGGTGGTAACAAAGTTTTCACCTTCTTATGTTTCTTGGAATCGATCATGTCCTATAAATAGATCTAATTTTGGATGAATAGTTGGAGGTTTTAGGACATATCTCATAAAAGACCGAATTATTTGCAAAAGTATGTTGTCTTGATAATCTGGCAAAAGTTTGATCTTGTTCTGATTTTTTCAATAGATTTGTTCCATGGCAAGAACCAATTTCAACATAGTCAAAATGGAAAATAAAAAGCATGTGTCTGAAAAAAATCAGATAAGGGACAAAGCAACCTTGAAGGATAAAAGAACGTGACAAATTTGAATGTTGGATATTCTGTCTGTGTTTTGGATTTGTCAATGTTTGTCAAGCACTTCAAACACATAATCTACCTAAGGAATTGGCATAGCATGAAAATACTTGCTTGTAAGCTTAGGCACACACATAAGAGCTAATCATAATATGGCCATCACCAAGCATGTAATGGCTCTAGTCATGATGCTGTATTATCCAGTTCCAAATGCTTAGGGTGACATGAATGTATGAGTGATCTTGGGGAAGTTACTATCTTCCTTGTACAAGCATTATCACCTTTCGAGGGTATTCTAGGTAGCTTCTAAGCCTAGAGTGTTTAGTAAGGTTCTCCATTTGGTTTCATCCTCTATGTCCACGCAAGCACAATTTAGGCGTATAGCCCCATAGAGCGTCTTGACAAAAGTGGTCACATAAACATGACTAAGACCACGAGGCCGCACTTAAGTTAGACAAGAGCTGAGTATAAGCTCAAATGCCAACCTACTCCTGAGGCTTTAACCCCAAGGAGTAAATTTGATTAACATGAGTTAGAGTGGTGTATCTTACACCTCATTCTCACGTGGGTTGTTCTCAGGAGATTTTTTTCTCAACCGGCAGGCCCATCTAAAGGATTCAAAGTAAATTGGATTGGCGACAAAAAGGAGTCTGGATTTCTGATTTTCCCACAAGGGGAAAAGAGCATACTCTCCTATCCAATATCATTTTCTCCATAAGCACGCAAGACAAGATTTTTTATTTCCCAAAAGATTTAATTGTTCAACTCTAAGTAAGTGTGTCTAGGTTTTTGATCTTCCCAAAAGGGAAGAGAGCATAATCCCCTAACACTCACTTAGGATTAGACAAGAAAATCTAACTAATTAATCTATGTGCCTAAAAAAGAATAACACAAACATGATCATTTGGTCAATTTTGATATGAGGCAACCTACAAGACAAATGTGAGTAGTTTCGAAGTTATGTCTTTGACAAGCGGTGCTGCAAGACAACTGATCAGTAGTTTTAAATTCAGCCTTTGACAAGCGTTAAGAACACAAAAACCACTTAACAATTGTTAGCACATAATAAAACCAATTTTGACAAAGCACAGACGCCAATTCATGGTGCAGACACCAATTCCTGTTTTAGCCTAAGAATGACAGAATGCAGAAAATAGGCTAAAAACACAGAAAACCAGAAAGTGGCTATACCAGTCAGAGATTAGCCAATTTATAGAACGCAGACACCGTTTATGCGTTGACGCTGGTTTGTGTATCACAGACACTGGTTCATGAACCAGCATTTACACAGATATTGTTGTACCTGCAAGCACAAAAAGACAACAGAAAAAGTTAGATTTTCCTTCTTTTTAGTCTTCAATCTCATCAAATTCAGCAATTTCAAACTTTCCAAACATTAAAAAGCTAATTTTCCTTGAGAAGATATCAAGATTTGTTTCTTTTAATGAATTTTTAGTATTATAACACCTTGTAAAATGGATCTCTGCTAAAAAATAGAATGCTAAAATGTTAAAAATCAGTGGGAAAACCAAAAATCTTGATAAAGCAACAACTGATGTTTTGGAAAATCTCAAAATTAATAACACCAGGCGGAGACACCAGTTTAAAGCGGAGACGCGGGTTCAGTGCAGACACTGAATGGTAGTTCAAGAAGAACTGGCATTTTCACAAACCCCTCTGCATAAAACGCAGACGCTGATCCGCGTATTGGGCAAAATTTGAAGCAAGTCATGACAAGAAGTTAGAAATTTTAGGGGTGTGGGTCCCACCAGGTGTGCCAGAATATGTACGGTGAATTCTTCAATTTGTTGGGAGCAAGCTCAAACATAAAAACATTAGTGGGTTAGCACATACAATCGATTCAAAAACACATGAAAGAGCAAGCAAGCAATAAAGAACTCATCATAACATCAAATTGAGCTTAAAATAAGTAAATTGCACCCTTTTACTACTTATTTGATTTGCTCTTGATAAAGATATGTAGGTGTGCTCTCTCAAACACACAAAATGCAATTATCCCCAATGCAAATGCAAGATTGAAACAAATGAAGCAATTCAAGAACTAGTATGGAAAACTAGTCTTAAATCCTTCCCAAAGATGATGCTCAAATTGATATGCAAGATACAAGATTGAAAGCTATGATTCAAGAACTATGCTATGTTATGATATGAGATGAAA
>MU223672.1:1379853-1408116 GCA_018584345.1 Thuja plicata
GAGACAAATGTATTTAAATGAAATACATTAGAATAGTATTTAAACTATTGATAAATACTAGCAAATGAAATTATTTAATTGATTAAATTAAATAGTTAGAGGAATAAGAGGGAAAATAATATTAATATTTTTGGATGTCTACAACAAGAAAAAGATAAAAAGGAGACAAGACCAAAACAATACGGGAAGATGAAAGAAGGATTTAAATAGTAGAGGAAGAGAAATGTTTATTGTAAGGAGGCAAAATTTTAAACCCCATGGTGAATATAGTCATGAGAACTCTCAAGGAGAAGGTAGTTTTAGAGGTGGATACAAAGGCAGAAGATCAAAGAGAAGAGGAAAATTTGGAGGGATAAATAGAGGTCCCATGACGTACTACAACCAATTCGATCACCCTTCCCATAGATGTCCAGACAGAGTGGGATCAAACATGAAAGGTGAAAGCAGAACAAACCTAGTCCAAGATTATGCACAAAGTGTCAACTCACCCTACAAGGACTTGGATCTAGAGGAAGGAATATGTTTGATGATGAAGAGGACACTCTTGCAAGCACCTCCACCCCAAAAGACACCACAAAGGAAATCACTCTTCAAGACCAACTGCAAAAGCCATGGTAAGGTGTGAAAACTTGTTGATTTTGGTTCTACTGAGAACTTAGTATCTAGAGAAATGGTAGAAAAGTTAAAATTAGAAAGATTAACCCATCCCAACCCATCCCAAGTACATTGGCTCACTAAAGGACAAAAAACCTTAATCAATTAACAAGCATGGGTAGATTTTTCTATATGGAAGTACAAGGATAGAGTATTGTATGGTATTCTGGAAATATATGTATGCCACTTACTATTAGGTCACCCTTGGCAGTAGGACCTAAATGCACACCATGATGGGATGAAGAATAACTACAAAATCAATAAGGATGGACAAGTATACACAATGAAACCACTACTAGATCCTCAATCTGCTACACAAAAATAACCTACAATGATGTTTATAGAAGAGAAGGAGATGTTATAAACCATCAAGGAAGCCAAGATAAGATATGCTTTAATCGTGAAGCCCAAAGTAAAGATAGAACCAAAATAATTGCCTAAGGAAGTAGATGAGTTATTAGGGAGATATAAGGGTATAAATGCAAGAGACTTACCATATATCCTACCTCCTCTAAGGGAAATTTGTCACCACATTTATTTTATTCCTGGTGCTTCACTACCAAACAAGGAAGCTTATAAACTTTCCCCTGATCAGACTTCAGAAGTGACTAGAAAAGTACAAGATTTGTTAGATAGAGGGATAATTTAAAAGAGCCTAAGTCCATGTGCAGTACCAAGTGTATTAGCTCCTAAGAAAGATGGAAAATGGAGGCTATGCACTGATTCTAGGGAAGTGAATAAAATCACAATCAGTTACAGATTTCTGATTCCAAGGATTAAAGACTTGTTGGACCAATTAAGAGGTGCATGCTACTTTTCCAAGATAGACCTTAAATCAAGATATCACCAAATTAGGATAAGGCCAGGAGATGAGTGGGATACTTCTTTCAAAACCAAAAAGGGGTTATATGAATGGCTTTTTATGCCATTTGGTCTTAGTAATGCACCAACTACATTCATGAGGTAGATGAATGAAGTACTCTATGATTTCATTGGTAAAATGGTTGGTGTCTATTTGGATGACATACTTGTTTTTAGTAAGTCTAAAGAAGAGTATTTGGAACATCTCAATCAACTCCTCAAAAGGATTCATGAACAAAATTTGTTAATAAATTTGGAAAAATTTATTTTTATGCAACAAGAACTAACCTATTTGGGTTTTGTGATATCCAAGGGTACTCTAAAGATGGATCCAGAGAAGCTGGATGTTATCTTGAATTGGCCAACACCAAAAACATCAGGTGAAGTGAGAATATTCCATGGGTTGGCAACATTTTATAGTAAATTCATTAATAATTTTAGTCATATATGTTCACCACTGCTTGACACCATCAAAGGAGGAAGGAAAGTAAAGTTTGAATGGAAAACCAAGGAAGAAGAAGCATTTGAATACCTAAAAGGTAGAGTGGCTCAATTTATCATCCTCACACTTCCTAATTTTAACAAAACTCTTCACAGTAGAGACAAATGCAAGTAATTTGGCCATTGGTGTAGTCCTTAGCCAAGAAGGTATGCTTGTTGCCTTCTTCTCTAAAAAATTAAATGAGGCTAAATAAAAATACATTAGATATGATTTGGAACTTTATGCAATGGTGCAAGCACTTAAGAAGTGGAGGAATTACCTCTTTCCAAATAAATTCATTGTCTTCATAAACAATCATGCATTAATCTTATTGAATGGACAAGATAAGCTTAGTAGCAGACACATGAAGTGGGTTGAGCAGTTGTAGATATACACATTCACCATAAAATACAAGAAGGGTATACAAAACAAAGTGGCAGTTACCCTCAATAGGAGAGTCCATTTGGTGCAAGAAGTGTAGGTACAAAGCATAGGGATTGATGCCCTAAAAGACTTGTATAAAAGTGATCCAGATTTTGGTGAGTTATATTAGATCTGTAGTACTTTCTCATATGCATATCATACATGGCATTTTGATTTTATGATTCAAAATGGGTTTTTTTCAAAGGGTGGCAGTTGTGTATCCCAAAATATTCAATGAGGGAAAATCTCATTAAAGAAAAGAATTGTGGCACTATGGGGGGTCACTTTGGAATTGATAAAACACTTGAATTGTTTAGACTACATTATTATTAGCCCAGAATATAGACTTACATTAGGTAGTTTATTGAGTCTTGCACAACATGTCAGAGGGCTAAGGGAGTTCACACAAATTAGGGACTCTATCAACCATTGTCAATTCCAACAAAACCTTGGGACAATGTTAGTATGGACTTTGTTATGGGGTTTCCTAGGACAAAGAAAGGATTTGATAGCATATTTTTTATTGTAGACAAATTTAGTAAGATAGCACACTTTGTCCCTTGAAAGAACACAAATGATTCATCCCACATCGCCAACTTTTTCTTTAGAGAAGTGGTAAGAATACATGGATTACCTTCATCAATTATTTCTGATAGAGATGTGAAGTTTCAGGGTCATTTTTAGAGGAATATTTGAAGGAATTTAGGAACAAACCTTTCCTTCAGCTCTTCTTACCATCCTTAAAAAAATTGGAAGACTGAGGTGCTCAAATGGGCAGACTGAGGTGCTCAATAGAGCACTGGGAAAATTGTTAAGATGTCTGACAAAAAACATTCACTATCTCGGGATTCCATTCTACAATAGGAAAAGTTTGCATTTAATGATACTATAGACAAGAGCACAGGTAAAACTCCTTTTTAGATAAACTATGGCATTCATCCTAGAGGGGTGATGGAGTTAAGGTACTTGCCTACTAATTTCAAAACCAGTGCCCATGGGGTAGACTTAACAGAATTCATAAAATATGTTCATGAACATGTGAAAGAGAATTTGAAGTCTAACACAGAAAAGTATAAAGTACAAGAAGACCAGAAGAGGATGCACATCAGTTTCAAGGTTGGAGATCAGGTATAGGCTTACTCAAACAAGGGCAGATTGCCTAAAGAACAACACACTAAGTTATAGATAAGAAAGATTGACCCTTTCCAAATCTTACATGAATTTTTGGAGAATGCCTATGAGATATCCTTGCCTCCTACAATTTCTATTTCTCCCATTTTTATTGTTAGTGATCTCACTTAATTCAAGGGTGATGCAGGTTCTAACTGTTCTTTGTAGGATGATGATGGTACACAGGTTGAATGACTTAAGGAGATTCCTCCTAGCCAACCACTACAATTGGAAAAGGTATTGGACTCCAAAGTGGTGAAAAAACTAGAAGAAACACCTATAAGGAGTACTTAGTCAAATGGAAGGGGTTTCTAGACTTGGACTCCACTTGGATGGATGAACAAACAATTATCAAACACAGAACCACACTACATGAGTTGCTCTCAAGTAGAAACTTGAGTTTCAAAAGCCATGGGAGTATGGTGCAGGGGCACCCCTTCCAATATGCATCCAATCAATGTTAATAGACATCAAATTCCTAAGGGATCATTGGATCCACAATAATGTAATAATATCCATTTGTAAGACCAATTGACAAGTAAGAAACTCTTATAAGACACTTGGGAAACCTTGGTCAAAGGATCAAAAATTATTCTAGGATATGTATTTTACATGTTCTTTTGTCATTTTGATCCATTTGGGGTCCATAAGTTGTCTAAAAATGTATAAAATTCCTTAGGTGCAAAAGTTGCTCAAAAAGATGTAAAGTTGCAAAATGCAACTTTGCAAGAAAAGTTGCAATTTGGGAATTTCATCTTTCCAACTTCTTCAATGGTCTAAAATGTTTGAAAAATATTTGGGAACATTGGATAAATCCTATTAATGCATGATTGAATCAAATTCAATGGAGGAGAAGGATGTATGTAAAGTTTTGGTGTTGAGACATTATAAGATAATTCTGGTTTTTACAGTAACTCTGCAAATTTCTATGGTGTTTGCATAATATGTTCGATATAATACATTTAAGATTTGCAAGGAGAGAAGGTTCTCTAAAATATCTTTCTAAAAAACCTAGTGTAGGGTTTTGGAGGATTAATTTGAATAGGTTGTTGATTGATTTCCTGTTAGTCACCCGTTTGGGTTCAGAATAAGGGTTCCATACATAAATGGACCAAACTTGAAATCTCACCAATGGATCACCACGACCACTTGGGGAATGAAAGTTAGGGAAATAATTTGTAGGATTCCAAAGTTTTGGGAATGGAAGTCGTTGTCACTTGCTAGTAACACCAAGCCCTAGGCCAAGCATAATCATGTACTTTGTCATAGTTTTTGAAGATTGAGTGTGTAGGAGGACGTTGGGAGTGGATCAATTTAATCCAATAGTGAATTGTGTGTATTTCAAATAGAAAGTATTAACTATCAAGAAGAGGGAAGACTTATTGGAAATATTTATCGACATAAAGAGATCAGCTATATGTAGTTGACGGTTATCGGGTAAAAGGGAAAACCGTGATGTTGGCGACAAGAAGGAACTTTGAACTCTAGGAGCCCCATGGCCTAACAAAAAATAAGATATCTAAAAGAATAGGAAACCATGTCCACTCCCTAATCACAAGGTTTCCTTCCTAGCACACCTAGATGAGCAATAGGTCAAAGGATTAATTGGCCTTTGACATGGTGTTGAACAATGGAATTTTTTCATTGAGAGTAGTTGTAATTGGATTGGGAAAGGTAGTTTAAAGGTGTGGAGTCCCTTGTCTAAGACCATCCCCTTTTACAGGGTTGAGGAACCTACCTTTTTATGTTTGAACTACCTAGATTGAAGGGCTCTACATCACATTTCTATTCATATTAACTCTACTTCTTCATTGAAATACCTTATGTCTAAACTTATTGCAATGATAGCTTATTCCATTAAAAACATGACTCCTTTTATGACTTCTACATTAATTAGCTTTGTGCCCTAGAAAAATAACTTCTATTAAAAGATGAATACCTGGAATGAATAGGTTGAGATCTTTGATTCATTAGCCCCTTTTTGTCTTCTACCTACGTCTAACCTTCCAAATCCTTTTTGTCTTCCACCTAGTTTTGGTCCACCAAAACCTTTTTGTCTTCCACCTACTTCCACTCTACCAAATCCTTTTTGTCTTCCACCAGTTTCTCTTATTAATTTTTTTTCCTCAATTTTCTTTAGTAATGCAGAATCCACTTTGTTTTGTTTGAGTTCCATTTCAATTTTCTCAACTTTATCTCCCTAACTTTAATTGTATTGAGTTAAAAAAAACATAAACTCTCATATTTGTCTTCAATATAATAGATGTTCCCAATAGTCCTAAAAAATTTTACAACCCTTTTACAAGTATTTTTACTTTTAATAACACAACCATAATTTTTTAACATATTTTCATAACCTTTCTTACACATTTGACTAACACTTAACAAATTATGTTTCAAACCTTCAACATAATAAACGTTGTCAATTCTATTCTTACCATCAATTTAAATGGCTCCAATGCCTTTGATTAGTGCACTTCCTTCTGCAAATATGATTGCTCCTCCAACATATTCTTCCAAATTAATAAATTTTTTATTTTCACCTGGCATATCATTTGAACATCTGGAATCTACAATCCATGCATCTACAACAACTTTAGCATGTAATGAAATCTTCTCCTTATTTACCTCTTTATTTTTTGAAATAGCTATAAATATAGTTACTCAATAATTTCATCAATATCTTCAACTTTAAAATAAGTTTTATGTTGTTCTCACTGAGAGGGGGGTGAATCAGGCAAATCAAAACTTAAACTCTTAAAACTGAACTCATTGATTCACTCGGTATGTACTGAATACAATAAATAACCAATTAACAAAATAATATAAGTAGTAGCCAATAATGAAAATTTAGAAACATCAAATTAAATCAATCACACATGATATAACTCATAAACACAGTATTTAACAAGGAAACCTAATTTGGGAAAAACCTCTGTGGGAATTGTAACACATAATAAAATTGTACCCTTCTGAAGTACGCTCGGTTAAGAACTTATCCTGTTAAAGAATACAAACACATTTGCTAAATGTGAACTTGTTAGGGGATTTACCTCAGATCTATTAAGATCTTCACCCTGTTAGGAGTGGCCTTTTTAGAGGTTTTCAAACACTCTTTTGGAATGTCACCTAAGTCTAGGTTTTACAATTAGGACTTTCAAATCCACTCGATTAAGAGATTTCTCTGTTACAAATATTAATAAGCAATAGTAAACTTTGATCTATAAAAATTAGAAACTTAGTATGCTTGAATCAGATCCTTTATGCTCAATTAAATCATGGCATCATATACTCCATTGATATCTTTCTCAATCTATAGATTCTTTGATCTGTCTTTCTCTGTTCTGCTCAGTAAATGTTGTTCTGCAGCTTCTTTCCTTCTTTTCTCAAATCGCCAGTACTCTCTTCTCTGTGTAAATCTAATTACTTATATAGATGTACTTATGCCTCTTAATCTCCTTAATTTTATTTTCCTTCCTTTTTTCTCATTCATTCGATCATCTTCTTCAATTTCGTAGCTCGGTAAACCAAATCACTTTTACCTCAAAACTTGTAACGTTTCTTGGAACTTTCACTTTTCTGTTTAACTGCTTGATCTCCACATTAGATCTTCATATTGAATTTTCCCGCTCATGGATCTTGTAAAAAACTTCATTTAATTCATTTCCTCATCCATCTCATCATAGCTTTTCATTAAATCATATTTTAATATCTGTATACTGTACTCGGTAAAAATTGCTCTACAACTTGGTAACTAACTTCATCACTTGCTCAGTGTCTAACTTTCTCTCAGTGCTCAGTAATTGTAACTAACTCAAATTACATTGTACCAATCTAACTTTATTTCTCATAACATCTCCATGCTCATTCAGTTTATTTCTTAATATCCATTTAGTACCAATCACATTTTTGTCTGTAGTCCTAAGTACTAAAGTCCATGTCTTGTTCTTCTCAATTTGATCATACTCTTCTTTCATAGCTTTCAGCCAATCCTCATTATCCAGTGCTTCCATCACTTTCTTCAGCTCAAATGAAGATATCAAACATGTATTGTCTCTAGCCTTTGTCCTTGTCATCACTCTAGCTTCCTTATTTCCAATAATTTTACTTGGGGAATGGTGCCTTCTCACATGCTTTGCAAAAACAGGCTCGATAGGTCTTGGTTCATCAACACCAACATTCGGTTGAGGAAATTCTTGTACATTTTCCTCCTCGGTAGGTGCTCATGGTAAATTTTCAAGTGCTTCATGTTATACATATACAAACTTCTCATAATCATCAAATTCCTTCTTAATGTCTTCTTCATTCCTTTTTGAAAATTCATCAATTTCATATTTGCACTTTTCACCATTTTTTTAGTAACCTTGTTCATACATTTGTAAGCTTTAATCTTTGTATAATATCCTAAGAATATCCCTTCATCTCCTTTTGAATCAAACTTGCCTTCTCTATTATCTTTCAGAATATAATTTTTGCTCCCAAACTTTTTTAAGTAACTAACATTAGGTTTATGATCATACTAGATTTCATAAGGTGTCTTGTTGGTACCTTTCCTCATTTGTACTTGGTTCAATGTGTAAACAATAGTACTCACAGCTTCCCTCTGGAAGTTATATGAAACTCCTTTTTCAATCATCAGTGTCCTAGCACAATCAATAATGGATCTGTTCCTTCTCTCAACAATTCCATTTTTTTGCGGTGTCCTTGGTGCTGACAAATGTCTCTTTATACCATTCTCATTACAAAACAATGTAAACTCATCAAAAGTAAACTCACCTCCTATGTCGGATCTTAAAAATTTCAATTGTCTACCAGTTTGTTTTTCAACTCGGGCCTTATACCACTTAAACATTTTAAATGCATCAGATTTTTCTTTTAATAAAATTACAAACATCATTCTTGAATAATCATCCATAAATAAAATAAAATATTTATCTCCATAATAACTTTGAGTTCTCATCGGTCCACATAAATCAGTTTGAACTAGATCCAAAAAACCTTGTCTAACATAAGTCTTTCCTGCAAAACTAGATTTAGTCATCTTACCTGTATAAAATTCTCTACACATAGCATTCTTTGGTCTTTCAAGTCTCTCTATTCCTCTTACTCTATTCTTCTTAGTCACTTTGCTTAAGTTGTCAAAATTAACATGACAAAGCCTTTTGTGCCATAACCAAACATCTTAAACTTTAGCAAATAGGCAACTCTTCATAGAAGTATCAAGATTAAATAGATTACCTTTAGATTTCTCTCCAGTAGCAATTAGATTTCTCTTCTCATCAAATACCTTCACTCTTCCATATTGAAATTCTAGTCAGTGACCTGTATTTTTATTTTGTGCAACACTTAACAAATTATACTTTAATCCTTCAACCCAATAGACACCATCAAATCTTGTGTTATTCAGCAGAATTATAGATCATTTTCCTTTCACAGGGTATGGAGCATCATTACCAAATCCATCATAACCTCCATCATGATTTTCCTAGGAAATAAACTTAAGTGTGTCACTGGTCATTTGATGTGAACAACCACTATCTATAATCCTTGTTTCATTCTTACTTACTTGTGATATTAGGGCTCTAGGTGTTTCTTCATCAAAATCATCTTTTATTGCAACATAAACAACTTCTTTTTCCTCATTGCTCTCATTAGAATCATCATGAATTTTTCCTTCATTAGCAAGATAACACGATTTCTTACCTTTGTTTTTGTAGTCTCTTTATCTCCTGAATCTGTTTTCTATCTTGTCCTTATCTTTCTTTTTCTCCTTATCATTCTCTGGACAGTTAGATGCAAGGTGACCAATTTTATCACAATTAAAACATTTCAAGGGTAACTCACCTTAGTATTTTCCTTTGCCTCTTTGTAGCCTTCTAGCCAACAAAGATTCAAATTCTCTTTCATTCTCCTCACATTCAATAAATAGCTCATCAAGTCCTTCAGTACAATTATAGAATTTCTCACTAGCACTGCTCAAATAACCATCTCTAGTAGTAGCTTCTCTAGCCTTTCCAATCTTTAATGTAGACTTAAATGTAGATTCAACCTTATAAATAACATGTGCACTATTGTCAAAATCATTAAGTTCAAATGCAGTTAACTTATCAATAGTAGCATCTAGTGAAACATTCATCTTGGGTATAGATCTCAGCTCTTGTATAGTAGATACATGAATAACATAATTTGGTAGCAGGTTTCTCAACATTTTTCTTATCACATCATCCTCTGTTATGTTACCACCAGCTCCAATGATAGAATTAACAGTCTCCTTTAGTCTTGTACTATATTGAAATATGTTCTCTGTTTCCTTCATCCTCATAGAGTCAAATTTTCCTCTCAAACTTTCTACTTTAGCCTTATGAACATGCTAATCTCCACCATAGGTCAAAAAAATCTTATCCCACATATGTTTCATAGTAGTACAACCATCAAGCTCATCATATTCTTGGTCGGTAAGTGTAGAGGCAATCTCAATCATGACTTGTGTATGCTCAACTTTCTATCTTTTCTCACTGATAGTCAAAGGTGTAGTAGTCATTGCTATATATTCATTCTCAAGATAGTAAAGTGCATATTCTCCTACTCCAGACACATGAAACCTCATTCTACTTTTCCATGTAGCGAAATGATCCCTATTTAGCTTTGGTGCTTCCCTCTTATACATCTTTAGATCTTACTCAAGTCCTTTAAACTTTTCACTTTAGAGTAACAAGGCTCTAATACCAATTATTGGTCCCACTGAGAGGGGGGTGAATGAGGCAAATCAAAACTTAAACTCTTAAAACTGAACTCACTGATTCACTTAGTAAGTCCTGAATATAGTAAATAACCAATTCACCAAATAATATAAGCAACAGTGAATCATACAAACTTAGCAACATCATATTAACTCAATCACACATGATATAACTCATAAACATATGATTTAATGAGGAAACCCAATTTGGTAAAAACATCTGTGGGAATTGTAACCCATAATAAAATTGTATCTTTCTAAATTACGCTTGGTTAATAACTTATCCTATTAAAGATTACAAGTTACACATTTGCTAAATGTGACCCTATTAGCGGATTTACCTCAGATCTGTTAAGATATTCACCCTATTAGGAGTGGCCTTGTTAGAGGTCTTCAAACAATATTTAGAATGTCACCTAAGTCTAGGTTTTACAATTAGGACTTTCAAATCCACTCGGTTAAGAGATTTCTCTGTTACAACTATTAATAAGCAATAGTAAAATTTGATCTGTAAAAATTAGCAACTCACTATGCTTGAATAAGATCCTTTATGCTCAATTGAATCTTCCCATCATATACTCCATTGATCTCTTTCTCAATCTGTAGATTCTTTGATATGTCTTTCTCTGTTCTACTCGATAAATGTTGTTCTTCAGCTTCTTTCCTTCTTTTCTTAAATTGCTAGTACTCTCTTCTTTGTGTAAATCTTATTTTGTATATAGATGTACTTACGCCTCTTAATCTCCTTAATTTTATTTTCCTTCCTTTGCACTCATCCGTTCGATTGTCTTCTTCAATTTCTCAACTCGGTAAACCAAATCACCTATATTGCGGAACTTGTAACTTTTCTTGGAACTTTCACTTTTTTGTTTAACTGCTTGATCTCCACCTTAGATCTTCATATTGAATTTTCCTTCTCGTAGATCTTGTAAAAAACTTTATTTAATTCATTTCCTTATCTAGCTCATCATAGATTCACATTAAATCAGCATTTAATATCTGTATACTGTACTCGGTAAAACTTTCTCTGCAACTCAATAACTGACTTCATCACTTGCTCAATGTCTAACTTTCTCTCGGTGCTCGGTAATTTTAACCGAATCAAATTACATTCTATCGACTGACTTAGTCTAGCTCGATAACGTATCTCATTCTTTCATAACTTAATTCAATGAAGTTCCCAAATTGATAAATCAAACATACCGATTTGATAACATCAAATATACAGTAGAAAACACCTAAAACATCATTACTTCATCATTGTCTGATCTGTATTTTTCACCCATTTAACTTCTCCTCTTAAGATATGGTAACACAATAAAAATCAATTCATCAATTGCTTGACATCAATGACAAAACAACAACTGATCTAACCATTTCTACAATCATGATACTTGGTATCACTTGGTCTTCATCATCTCCATCAGATAAATATCATTTAATCAACAATGTTCCTCCATGGAACATAAACTCTTTTTACTTTTGCCTTTTTAATTTTTTCTTTTCCTAAAATCACCTTTCTTTTGATTGTCTTTGCTATCATCATCTTTTGATTCACTATAATATTCCCTATACTTGCAGTCATTAGAAAATGTCCTATTCTTCCATAATTAAATCTCGTAAGAGGCAACTTAGCTTTGTATTTACCAGTGCCTCACTAGAATATTCTTGAAAGAAATGATTCAACTTCCTCCAACATCTTTCTTGTCTCTAGTTCAAATTCTTAAACAACTTTAAATGCAGTCTCTTTCTTTTCCTTTCCAACTTCTGCAATCTCAAATGTTGAAAGTGAACCAATAAGTTGATCAATTGAATACTGAATTAGATCATTTATTTGATTTATTAAACATTTCATTGGTATAAAATCCTTTTATAGGGTTAACAATATTTGAGTATAACATCTTTGTCTTCTAGATGTCTGCTAGTAGCTCTGATTCCATCAACAACATTTGTGCCTCTAAATATGTATCTTTCAACACTCATATTTTTCCTTAAGAAATCATACTTCTATTTTAGGTTCATTAGTCTTTCTTGTTTTGGATTTAAATCTCCTTTATATACTAAAACAAACTTATCCCATATCTCTTTAGCTCCTTTTATACCTTTCACTTTTCCAAATTATGTGTCACGTAAACTGCTAAAAAGTATTACTCTTACTTTCACATTAGCTTCCTTTTGTTTTTCTTCATCAATATTAAAAGGTATTCTAGGAGGTGGATTGAAACTAGTTTGAATAACCTCCCAAATACCATTCTGCAAAGTTTCCAAGTATGATTCTATTTTTTCTTTCCAATAAGGAAATTTTTTACCATCAAATATTGGATCATAAAAGTGTAAGCTATGCACCATCCTAGATCTACCTTGAGAGGTTAAGCTTCTTCAAGAGGAACCTTTCTCTGATACCAATTTTTTAACATACTGGATGATGAGAGGGGGGTGAATCAACATAAACCAAAACTTTTACTTAGACAATCAACCTTCAATGCTATCCACCACACAACTTATTGAGTAAATAATGAATTAAAATAATAACACATGAACACCAAGATTTTAATATGCAGAGAACCCAAATTGGGAAAAACCATCGCGATCACTTTCTCAAAAATATAAACCACTGATATATAGACTGATCACAAATATAGTAGAGGCTCAGTACTTCAAACTTGTAAACAAAGGCTCACTTCAATACAACACCAAATATAGATGGGAGCTCACTTCTCTGGGTGTGAAAATAGAGGCTCACTACCAAAGTAGAAAGATATATAAAATAAATTGTGCACCATAGACTCACTGTCCTAGGGACAAGGTACATACAACTCTTCACAATAGATAAAGTTAAATTCTCCTGACAATGTATTTCTTTTGTAGAAATTTGTCAACCTCAACAACACATTGTTGTTAGTAATAACTGAGAGGGGGGAAGTGAATCAGTGGCCTCAAAATTTATCCTTAAAAACTTAACCACCAATCTATAAACCTCAGATTATTATGTCCCTACAAGATGCATGCCATGAAATACTTTATAAAGATTAACTATCTGTTAGTTTTCCTTGTCTATCCTTATTCTCGTTGATTACCGATAAGCAATATATCTATTTACCAAAACTCAGTAAATAAGCAGAGTATACCAATCAATCCAGAATTAACTATGTGAGATGTAAAATAGTAAATTAATAAACCACACACACATAACACATGGATTTTAATGTGGAAACCCTGTTAAGGGAAAAACCATTGGGACCGGTACCCCAAATTTTCACTCTTCTGAAGTGAGCCCTGTTAGGAGAAAACCCTATTAAAGGTTACAAATACACTGTTAAGTGTGACCTTGTTAGAGGATTTTATATATAGAGGTTGTCACTTAGTATTAGGCATCTATTGTTACCATCCTTGAATCAGCCTCCTTCTTAGACTGTCAATAGGTGTCAGACAAATCCAATGCTACTTTCATGAATCAACCTTTTTGGCACTCCTTGGGATGTACCTCAATATATAGAAGACTATTAAGTCCTTCTCTGTTAAGAGACTTGATGCTTCAATGGTTAAACTAAAACACTATGACCTGTTCATGATGCAACTTTGAATTGCAGATTTTTAGATCTATTTAAGTACATTACCTCTCTGATCAATGTATCAATTCAATTCTTTTGTGCTCCACACTTTCTACTCTGTGATGATGTGCTCACTGTTCATTGGTGTCTCTAGAATTCCTTGGCTCTTCTCCAGCTTGATTTATCAGGAATGAATGAAGTTGTTCTTCATCAATTTCTCTTCAGCATCCTCTTTCTATTCACTCCCCTTAATCCCCTTTTCATGCGTGAATGACTTGTATAAAAATGAATTAATATTGTCTCTTATATAGACAAAATATTCATTTTCTTGATTCTTGATTCTTGGGATGATAAACAATACAGCCAATCAGATTTAAAGCATAACTCCTTATTTGTCTCATAGAAATGTTCTTGCCAACTATAAAAATCATCTTTAAATCAATCACTTAACTCTGGTCGAATAAAACAAAGAAAAAAACTAGTTAAGTCTTTCTTTTAGCTCTGCCAGCTACATATTTTGTCATTTTTTGAAATCTCTGTTCTGTCAGTCAACTTTGTAGTTATTCATCGGTGACAACTGATAGTTTCATTGGTGAGACTCTAGTTAGCTTCGTGATCTCTGTCTGTCTGGCATCATTGAAAATTTACTCATCGGGCAACCTTGATTTTTCTCGTTAGGCAACCTTCTGACTTTTCTCGTCGGGCACTCTATGGTTCTACTTCATCAAGCAACACTATTCTTCTGGTCGTTGGGTATCACTGTGACTTTCCATCTTTGCTCTGTCTATTGGTGTGCACTCCATCGATGCTGTTTGTCACTTAGTGAATACATAACTTTTATGTATTGCTAGAAGTATAACCTTTGTTCCTTTGGTTCTCTAAATTATTTGGCATTAGGTACATGACCGTATAGATGATATCAAGTTGGCATCAATGCAATACAAACCATTAACTGATTTAATGCCTTGCATTATCTTCAACTTAACATTATCACACATTCAATCAGTTACAAGTCATCAATCTCTCCCTTTGGAATTGATGGCAACATACTATATTATCACACTATACTATTTCTAATACAATATGAAATACAACAGTTGAGATTCATCAAACTACTAATCAGTTTGTTTTGATAACCGATAAAAATGTCTGACCACTGGTAAGCTCTGTTTTAGCTTAAATTTGTTTCTTGTAGTATACTTTCTTCTGATGTGTTGTATCCTCTCCTTGTTTCAATATCTCTCCCTTGGTTGTTCTTCTCTTTTGATTTCTTTTTCTCTTGTTAGAAACTCTCCCTTTGTATAAACTTTTTCATACAAACTCTCACCCTATGGATATGATCTCTCCCTGTTGGAGTAATCTGATAATGGATAATCTTTCTCCTTTTTCTGAAGACTATGATAATATGGATAATCTCTCTCCCTTTGACAGCAATACCAAACAAGTATCTTACAGATATCTAACATTAATTTCAAGCAATCTTTTCTCTCCATCCATAATATATTCCTTGAATTTCCCTTATCCATCAATAATACATCAATATGCTCTAGTGTTCGGTTCTGATATATACATGTTATATATAGATTTAGCTTTGAATTTTACCTTTTTTCTTGCATCAACATGAATGATATTCTAATTATATAGGCTGATGCAACCTTCCTTCATTTTACTGACTGGTAGACAAGGCTTTGACCCCTAGTCTCTTTCTCAAGTACTCAAATGTATCCTTGGGAAGTGGCTTGGTTAAGATATCAGCCAATTGTTCCTTGGATTGCACATACTCAAGTATCACCTCCTTTTCTTGAACTTGTTCTCTCAAATAATGATACTTGATGGCAATGTGTTTAGTCTTAGCATGCATGACTAGATTCTTGGAAATGTTTATTGCACTGGTCTTATCACAATAGATAATCACTGGTTCTAGGATTTTCATATGCATACCTTCCAGTAACTATTTGATCCATGCAATATTTGAGCAATTTGTAGTAGCAACTGCAACATACTCTGCTTCTATAGTAGACTGAGAGATGCATCCTTTCTTCTTGCTAATCCATGTGACAATTCTATCACCCATAAAGAATGCTCCTCCAGTTGTGCTCTTCTGGTCATCAAGATTTCCAGCCCAATCAGTGTCGGTGAACACCTTAAGTTCAAATTTTCCTTCTCTTCTATACCATAAGCCATATTCCTTGGTATTCTTCAGATATCTTAGAATTCTTTTCATAACAGTCATATGTGATCCCCTCGGGTTAGCAGAAAATCTAGCAACAACTCCTACTGCATGTGCAATATCTGGTCTAGTGTGTACAACATACATGAGTTTTCCAATCATTGATCTATACAAAGTTTGATTTAGCTCTGTTGTCTTGTCCTCCTTTGTTAACTTACATCCAATAGCCATCGGTGTTCCAACTGGTTTGGAATCTTCCATCTTGAATATTTTCAGGACCTCTTTAATGTATTTGGACTGTGTAATGAAAATGCCTTCACATTGTTGCATGATCTATAGACCAAGAAAGAACTTGATCTATCCAAACATAGACATCTCAAACTATTTTCTCATCTCATTAGCAAATGATTTTCATAGCATATCATTTCCTCCAAATATGATGTCATCAACAAATATTTTAGCAATCAAAGTGTTAGCATCAGTATCTTCCTTCAAATAAAGATTACTATTTTCACTAGTCCTTACAAAACTAAAAAATTTAGATAGGAATGAAGTCATTCATACCAGGCTCTAGGAGCTTGTTTTAATCCATACAAGGCTTTGTGAAGTCTACATACCATGTTTCTCTTGTCTGGATCTACAAACCCTTCTGGTTGCTCAATGTATACCTCTTCTTCAAGTACTCCATTTAGGAATGCTGACTTGACATCCATCTGGTATACCTTGAATCCTTTGAATGTGGCATAAGAAAGTAGTATTCTTACACCTTCTATCCTAGAAATGGGTGCAAAGGTCTCTCCATAGTCTATACCTTCCTCTTGTGCATACCCCTTTCATAGTAGTCTAGCTTTGTTTATTGTGACTTCTCCATTCTCATTTAGCTTATTCCTAAATATCCATTTAGTACCGATGACATTCTTGTCATCCGGTCTTGGCACAAGTGACCATGTCTTATTTTTCTCAATCTTCTCAATCTCATCATTCATAGCACTTATCCATTCTTCATTATCAAGTGTAGCATTGATAGATTTTGGCTCAAAATCACAAATTAAATAATTTGATTTTAAAGACTTACTTCTTGTTCTTGTACCAACTTTCTTAGCTCCTATGATCTGGATCTCTGGATGGTTCCTTCTTACATATCTTGCAAGTATAGGTACAACTCTTTTTGTATCATCTTGATCATCATTCTGTTCTTCATCACCTTGCACATTATTTTGATCATCATCCTGACCGTCGGTAATTGTAGTCTGACCGTCGGTTGCAACATTCTGTTGTTCTGGAATTAAGCACTGTTGCTCGGGTAGAGTGTTAGGTTCTTCACAATATACAAAATTGTTGTAGTCCTCTAATTATTTTGTGCTTTCCAGTTCATTCCTTTCTGCAAATTCATCTATCTTTACATTTTCACTTTCAACAATTTTTTTAGAAGCCTGAAAAGACACTTATAAGCTTTGCTCTTGGTGGAATACCCTAGAAAGATACCTTCATCACTTTTGGCATCAAGCTTTCTATTTCTATCATCCTTTAAGAAATAACATTGACTGCCAAATATTTTGAAGTAACTTACATTGAGTGTTTTACCATACCATAGCTCATAGGGTGTCTTCTTTGTGTCCTTCTTCAATTGTACTCTGTTTAATGTGTAGACAGCAGTACTGACAGCTTCCCTCCAGAATATTTGGGTGATGTCCTTCTCTATCATCAGTGTTCTTGCACAATCAACTATGGATATGTTCCTTCTCTGAGAAATCCCATTTTATTGTGGTGTTCTTGGTGAAGAAACCTGTCTTTTTATACCATGCTCATTACAGAAATTAGTGAATTCATCTGATATAAAATCACCTCCTCTATCTGATCTTAAGAATTTCAGATCCTTACCACTTTTTTTTCTACCATAGCCTTATACCATTTAAACATCTTGAATGCTTCAGATTTATCTTTTAGAAACATAACAGTCATCATTCTAGAGTAATCATCAACAAAGAGAATAAAATATTTATCTCCATAATAACTCTTTTTCCTCATTGGTCCACATAGATCAGTATAGACTAATTCTAGAATATCATCAGATGTATGGGTTTTACTTTTGAAACTAGACTTTTTCATTTTACCCTTTTGACAATTCTTGCACATGATATTGTTGGGCTTTGTCATCATCGGTAAGCCTCTTACATTTCTCCTTCTTATTTTTATCATGTTATCATAATTCACATGACACAATCTTTTGTGCCATGACTATATGTCTTTGTTTCTAGCCATTAAGAAAGTGGTGTTAGTATCATTCAGATAGAATAAGTTACCTTTTGTCTATTCACCGGTACCAATCAATCTTCCTTATTCATTGAATATCTTTGCCTTCTTATTCTCAAATGCTACTCTATGACCTGAATTATTCAGCTGAGAAACACTCAATAGATTATAATTCAATCCTTTTACCCAATAAGCATTTTCACATTTAATCAGGTTGTTCAGCATTATAGTTCTTTTACCTTCAACTAGATAAGGTGTATTATTACCCATTTTTACTATACCACCATTATAATACTCAAAAGTGTTAAACTTTTCTTTTTCACCGGTCATGTGGTGAGTGCATCCACTATCTATAATCCAGATGTCATTCTTGCTAACCTTAGATAGAGTGTAGTTTCTACATACCTTTCATCTTCATCTGAATCATCTTTCATAGCCACAAATACCATCTCGATGTCATCATCAGGTTCAGTGTCAATGTCTTCATCTTTGCAAGTAGAAAGGTAGCTGGCTTTCTTGCCTTTGTCCTTGTAGTCTCGGGTATCTCTTCTTTCTAATTGTCAGTAACTTCTGTAATCTTTTTTATCACCTCTGTCAGAATTCTTCTCAAAAGGTCTGTAATTACCTCTGTCATCTTTTCTTCTGTTAGGACATCTTGCAGCAAAGTGTCCAATCTCTTTACAATTAAAGCATACAAGTGGTAACTTTCATTTGTATTTACCTTTGCCTCTCTACATTCTTTTAGCCATAAGTGCTTCTATTTCATCTAGATCTTCTTCACTTTTACTTTCACCATCTCTTCTAGATGTGTCTTTATGACTTGATTTTCTTATTCTGATAGAAGACTTAAATGCAGACTCTAAGTTTGGTAAGACACTATTATCAAAGTTATTCATCTCAAATGAAATTAGTCTACCAATTAAACTATCAAGATTAACTATATTTTTTGCTACTACTCTCATTTCTTGAATAGAAGAAACTCTAATAGCATATACAGGCAGTAAGGTTCTTAAGATTTTAATTACCATTGTCTCCTCTTCAAGTGTACCTCCAACTCCTCATATAGCATTGACTACTTCTTTGATTCTTGTGTTGTACTGTTTGATGTTTTCTCCTTCTTTCATTCTGAGATCATCAAACTTTCCTCTAAGACTTTTTTCCTTGGCTCTCAGAACATTTGTATCACCTCCTTGTACAAGCTTCAATTTGTCCCACATTTTCTTTGTTGTTTTTCAATCTTTGACATCTTCAAATTCAGCATCAGAGAGTGAGGAAGAAATCTCTATAACCATTTAGAAATCTTCTTGCCAACTATAAAAATCATCTTTAAATCAATCACTTAACTCTGGTCAAATAAAACAAAGAAAACAACTAGTTAAGTCTTTCTTTTAGCTTTTCCAGCTAGATATTTTGTCATTTTCTAAACTCTTTGTTCTGTCGGTCAACTCTACAATTAGTCGTCGGTGACAACTGACAGTTCTGTTGGTGAGACTCCAGTTAGCTTCGTGATCTCCATCCATCGAGCATCATTGGAATTTTACTGATCATTGGAATTTTACTCATTAGGCAACCTTGATTTTTCTCATCGGGCAACCTTCTGACTTTGCTCATTGGGCATTCTGTGGTTCTGCTTTGTCAAGCAATACTGTTCTTCTGGTCATCGAGTATCACTGTGAATTTCCATCTTTGCTATGTCCATCGGTGTGCACTCCATCGGTGTTGTTTGTCACTTAGGGAATACATGACTTTTATGTATTGCTAGAAGTATAACCTTTGTTCCTTTGGTTCTCTGAAGTCTTTGGCATTATGTACATGATCATACAGATGATATCAAGTTGACATCAATAAAAATACAAACCATTAACTGATTTAATGCCTTGCATTATCTTCAACTTAATATTATCACACATTCAATCAGTTACATGTCATCAATTGGCTTTTCCTTTACTTCTCTGCTACAGTCTTAAAACACCAATCTCATAAACTAAACTCTACTCTTTCAAAACTCTACTATAGATCTCCAATTTCTCATTTACAACAATCTTACTTTTTTATATTAGTGATCATTTACAAATATCATCTCCTTTTGATCAAACACTCTAGAAACCATAAGCCAACTAAGAAGACTAAAAGTCACACAAGATGTCCCTATGGGGATTTGAACTTGGGTCTCCACAATGAAAAGCCAAAGTTTTAACCAATTGAGATCAGCCACTTGGACACACTCTTAATTTTTTCCAAAGAACACATTGTACTTATATACAAGATAGGTGAATGGTATTACAACAAGGTTGTCCATTCCCAAAGAAAATTACAAGTCAGCCATGCCAAAGGTAAATAACAATAAGGTCCAATACCAAGTGCATCTGGACTAGAACATAGGTCATACACAACATGAATCCATATAGATAAGAGATAAACATTAAATGTAACACCCAAAACAAAAAATGAAGCATGATCCACTCTAGGAGAGAGATATGGGACCACAAACACATTATACATGACCCAATACTAGATCCACAATAACCAGAACAACTTCCATAATTATCTCCAATGTGTATCATCATACTCTCCAAAATAAAACATCACTTTCCAGTTGTATTTGGACCTCCACACACTAAGGTGAGATACAAACTCCACATTAGAAGCCATCACAACATGTTTTTAGACAATAATACAAACTAGTCGTAACCACATCACTTTGTAACACTATTTCAAGATCACCGAGAATAGTTTACGAATTGCCAAGAAACACCACAATTAAGACCAAAGCTATAATAAAATACCAATCAAATTTGCACATCTTCAACCTTAATTTATAGAGTAGAAACCTTTTGGAAAACACAATTGAATAACTACCATCTTCAATTGTATCTTTGTTACTGAACCACTGACTTCTAGACCTAAGAATATAACATAAAGTACTGGCAACCATCATTCTCATATGATCTCGAGAATACATACCTATCTTCCATTGTTTTGTAGCACTATCATGTCCAACACACAACCTTCTACTAGACCAAACTTGTTCTTTTAGACTATTAGATAAACCTAAACTTGTCTTCAACAAATACTTCTAGAGCACAATTTTAGAGAAAAAACCTTCAGACCATAGTGTTTGACATCAATGAAAACTAGACAATAACAACCAAAGATATATTTCCTATAGAGAATGATGAGATCCATATTTCACCACCTCAAGTAGATTCCCCATAGCTAATACATATTAACTAAACGATGAAGTAAATTTACAAATGAACGTAGTGGTTCTTAAATTCAAATTTTATATCCAAATTCACAAAAAATAGTAGATAAACACACCAATATTGTACTACCAACTGTGTATGTATTTCTATTATAAAAATATTAATTCTTATTACAAACCAAAATTGGGTTCTGATATTTATTACAACTTAGAAATTTCCAAACTTGTAAATAGGGTTTTTGGGCATTATTTTTGGTTGTAATGAAATAAAAACTAAATATTATCATGCTAAATCAACTCCTAAAATATTAAAATATGAATTGACTTTGAGTTTCAAGTATTTACAAATCAAAGAGCTCATTTAGAGCTAAAATGTGCCCTAGAATTTTGGGTTGAACTTAAGCTGAAACAATAGAAAAATGTGGATTAAGTTAATCATCATCAAAACTACCCCTCTTGATCTCTTTGATCTCATGGAGAATTGAAGACATCAAAGAAAGAATATGGAAGAAGATTTGAAGCCCAAAAAAATTAACATTCCCAGCAAAATGTGGCTCACTATAATTTTCAGTTATTTCCAATAATAAACCCAAAATCATTATTTACCGATGTCTCCATCTACTTACATATGTTCTATACACTCAAAAAAATCTTGATTAAAATTTTGAACAGCTATATTGACATCATCAATTGTTAGAAGCTTCATATATTCCAATTGGGTTTGCTGGTTTTTCTAGAAAACTTGGATTTTATTTTCAACCTACTGAAACTAATGTATCTCATTCCTAATATCCACCAATTCTTTCTTTGACAACTTCATCCAATCAATATCCTCCTTTATGTTTATTCTCGAGCCAACTTCCATTTGAACTTCGGAATAATATTATTAATACTATATGTTTTCTTCTTATCTTCATCTTGATATAAGATCCATGAAAAATACTCTATAAAATCCTCAATACAATGCACCAAAGGCATGATTACATCCCTCTTCTTCTCTATGAGGTTATTTCTCTTTATATAGTCTTTTACTACCAATTTAATGGTTCTCAACCATGTATCTAGTAAATCTACCTCTCTATATTAAAAAATGGAAGCTTCTATCAACTTATTCACACATGTTTGCTTCATAATATTCAAAGTCAGAAGTAATTCCTCCCACATCAAAGCAGTTTCTTCAATGTTGGTACATTGGTCATTGGTAATTATTTAATTAAAAGTAGTGATCTCTTTGACCATAATCTACAAGTATGTCAAAACTTGTCTTATTTTCCCCTCCCCAAGTTGCTCCATTTCTTTCTTCCACTCTTCACACGCCTTAAATAAAGGAACTACCTATGAGGGATTTTCCCATGTTTCCAATGTTGCATGTAGTGTAACCTCGAGGTTGTTGGGATCTATGGGGCCAACCATTGAGTTATTTATTCTTTCAAAATTTTATACTAAACTACTAGATCCCTTATTTTGGTCTCATCAATATGCATATATTTGAAGAGAAAATTAACCCCTAGTACAACTAATGCTTTCTCCCCTTCACACATAGGTACCTTGAGATCCACTTATTCCAACATAAAATACCTGTGAGTTATATCCTCAATTATTTTGTCTTCGGGAGACATAACTACCTATTTTTTCTAGTTTCCCCTTGTGTCCTTGGTCACATAAGGTATTCTCTATGCTTTGTGCTAACCTTATTCTTCCTCGTTGAAAATCCTTCCTATTTCAAAGAGGCCCCATGCCTCCATGTCATAGTAATTATATTTCTTGGTTGAATGGATTTTTTCAACCAATTTGGCCCAGTATTCGTAGAGAGGGGATTCTATGCTTCAATTTGGAATACATTACCCTCTTGCACCTGCCTCTCTTCATGTTGAGTGAACACTGGTACTTTTGGGTGAGTAGTAGTTATGTGATCCGAATGAGAAGGTGATCTTTTCTCTTCACCTTACTACAAAGGAGCCTCTTATTCCTACCATTCTGAGTGACTTATACCTTGTACCTATTCTACACCTTCATTTTCCCCTATTGTTTGAAACCCTTCTTAATATTCTTTATCCTCTTCATCAATGGGCTCTATGTGTTTTCCTTCCTTTTTGAGTTATCTTCTTCTACATTTTCATCTTTTTCATGCCCTTCTAGAGAAGTTCCTTTAATTTGAGCATCAAGGTGGACTTCTTCTTGAGTGTCCCCATTCCCATCAAGATCTCCAACCATGATCTTTAATGAAATCCCTATGGTATCCATTTATGTCTAAGGCTTTTTTGTGACTCCTTAAAACCTATAAGATTCTCAAAATCTTATATATCAAACTCATCAAGACCCATAGGGTCATCTGATGGATGTTATTATTCTACTATAGAATCATATTCAATATTGTGGATCTCTGAGAAAATTTATTTCTCCTTTATCTTCTCTTCCTTAGTCATTCCTAATTGAGGTGGTTCAAAAATATCCTCTAAGGAAGGATCACTCAAATTAAGCTTACAAGAAGTAGATGTGGTGGATCTTGTACATCTTAACAAGTCGGGGCCAATGTCCTCTTCCTCTTCTTCTTCCTCTAATACATCCATAACCAAGGCCTGATAGGATTAAGATCACTGAGAGGGGGGGTGAATCAATGATCTATCTATTATAACTTTTTCTTATTATCTTGAATCTTAACTTTAATGCTTAAGTACTGAACGGAATATCAATGCAAGTAAGATAAATATACACAACTCATAACACCAAATATGATTACGGGGAAACCCAATGCAGGTGAAAACCCTGGTGGGAATTAGTACCCACAAACATTCTCTACTAGTTTCTTATGATCCTTGTTAGAAGATCCTTAACCCTGTTAGGAGTTGTCTTTACAATGTATGAAGTACAACGACCTTGTTAAGGGTCGGACCCTATTAGAATCCTTTTACAATAACCCTGTTAGGGGTAGTGGACTTATTGTCTAAGGAATCACTGTCCAAGAGCTCACTTCTCAAATGGTGAAAGCTACAACCTTCTGGATCTTCGATACACACTGTATCTGTAAGGTGAACTGATGTTGTGACACTGCTTGTCTGATCAGTTCCTTTTGTGTGTTGATGCTTTAACCTCTTGTAAAGAACTATAAAAATATTATCTTCACTCTAAAATCTTCTACTTCAATATCTATATCATCAACATATGACAGATATAGCTTTGTTGTTTTAACACTCTGCTCTACTTTTCTTATCTCTAGCTTTCACAACTTCTCCGATCACAAATGACATTCTATAAGTACTTCCTCAAGGGACACAAACATGTCAGCTTTAGGAATCTTTTTACCATTTATTTTGATCACTTAAATTAGCATGTAACCCTTCATTAAGTTTTCACAACATCAATTACAACTACTTTACTCAAACTGAACAAACGTGTCTCTTCACATAGTCCACTCCGCCAAATTAGCTCTATCTTATTTCTCCGGATGAATAAATTCATGCACCTTTAACCACACATGATGAGATCACTAAAAATCACTAATCCAAAGGTGAAAGTCTTGAGGATAGGTGCAAATTTTGTACCAAAACAATCTATGTTAGCTCTTTCCATGATCTCTATCCTGTTCTGGCATTCACTGGTTGTTCCTCTTCAACTGGTTGTATCTTCTTCATACTTGCACATCTGATCATGCTCTCTTAGAATTAGCATGAATACATACTTAAAATCTTATCTTCAAAGGCACATGCCCTAACTCGGTCGTATGCACATGCATTGATGCTCTGTTCTTCTGCTAACTGTCTCGTCTTCTGTACTTAGCCAATTTCTGATCTTCTGATAATGTGTGCTGACTCCAACACTTCATATGAATTTTTTTCCATAATGAAAACACTAAATAGAGTCATATACACCAGTATAGTCAACTTTCCAACAATCTCCCACTTTTTCATTAATGGAAACAAAGGAATATGGCGAAGTTACTATCTGTACTCTTATACAAAAACTCTCTATCTTATATCTCCCTCTTATCATATACCAGACTCCATATTATTCATACTCTACTCCCCCTTTGGCATTAATGACAAAGGTGCTCAAAAATACTTCTATGTACTTACTTAGCATACACATCTGGATATGCAATCTGCAACTTCTGGGTCTCTTTCTCCCAAAATGCAATAATCTATAGATGGGCGCATAATGCATATTATAGCTTCTCCATCTTCTCCAAGTTTGTGCTAGGACCTTGATCATATGAAAAACTCCATATTTTGTACATTATTTTACTCCCCCTTTGATATTATCTTATCTGCATTTTGCTGCAAACTCTTTCAAGGATGCTTGACCAACCTTGAGTGAACTAAGATCAAGTTTAAAGTTGCTAACCAATTCACTGAGTCTCTTCTTCATATACTTCTATTCTACAATATCTGATATATTTTTCATTACTCCTTCAGATTATATACTACCCCTTACTTATTTACTCCCCATGAGTCTAAGTCTATTATGGGTGTCAAACTTGACAACAATGATGATGAACTTTCCATCACTTCAGTCTTCTCTTCTTCTGCTTCCTTTTCTATGATATCTTAAATCAATATATCTTGTTTCTAATATAAAGACTCTTAGCCTCTTGATTACTCACAAATGTTTCTTCAAACTTGTCTAGATCAATATCCATTGCTGTAATTGATACTTCAACATTATCAACCATGAATGTATCCTCCATGTCCTTGGTCATGGGCACAGAATCATGTGGACCTATCATAATAGTTTTATCTTCTTCTTCACATGATATTTCAAATTGTATCTTTAGTCAATTATGCTCTTACGTGAACACTCTTTTGTTTTATTCACACTTAGATGATCAATAATAAGTATGTGCTTCCAAGGATAACATCAGGTTGGCTCCGAAAAAAAATATCTCCAATGGCTATACTGATACTCTCACATATAACACTGCTCAACAACATTTTGACCCACTCCGCTTCATGAAATTCATGCACTGAAGCATACTGATAAATCGCTTCCAAGATGTTTCAAAGAGCTTCTTGATATCAATATCTACTAAATAATGTAATTGTGATTCTTTTCTACTCAACTTCAAGTGCTCCTCTGATTATCCAACCACTTGCTCGATTGCTAAGTAAGTTTTCAACTAATTTCTAAAATGACATGTCCATGCTTGGCCTTCATTTCAAACTCGAATGACTTTGCTTAACAAATAACGATTATCAATCTCCTTTCTTCGTTGTTGAGAATAATTTTAATGCATTAACAATACAACTTCTAGGGCTTCTATGATCTCCAATCATTTATTCTGACTGCAAGTGAGGACTTGGTGATTTCAAAGTAGATTTTTGCCATTATTACTTTCCGTGTAGACACAGAAAGCAACTGTAACTTCTATTCTTGTTCCTGATAAAAATTTAGACCGTGTTCTCTTGCATACTGCATCACAATGTCACCAAACAATTGTAATCCAAGGTGCATACTCAGATGGTGAGTATACCAACCGCACAGGGGTTTAGAGATTATCAAGCTCCCCCTATGACTATAAGGGTTATCTAACCAGAAATAGGAGATGCGTCCATAGAAAATACATCTACTATATCATTAACATTGTTATCCTTCTTTACTTCTACCCAGATCTTGCTCGTATCTTTTGTAGCTTTCACAAATTTGATTTCTCCCGCCTCATCCCATAATGAATCTTCTGACTTTTTAGGGCTTTCCTGTCTCTGCGCTCTAGATCTACAATGCTTAGAGATGTGTCTAGATTTTCCACATGAGTGACAAATGATAGGAGGTCTGATGTTTTTATTTATCATGCTGCACTGCTTGGCTGTATGTCCATTGTAATTACATATCTGACATGTAATGTTCTGAGGGTTTCTAACATTTTGCTAAGGATAACTTCTTTGTTTTAGCCGATTCTGATTTCTTTGATTATTCTGATTCTTGTTCTTCTTACTTGTTTTACAATTCATAGCTCTATGACCAAATTTATTGCATGAATAATACTAACCATTGAAGGGTCTTACCTCTTTAAAATTCCTTGCAATATGTATATTCTTGTTACATGCATAACAAGTACAGTCAACTAGCTTGCATTCATCCTTAGGTGGTTCAATCTCCTTAGTATCTGTGATGTCCTTTGGTGCTTTCATTCTTTCTCGCATGGCATCAATCTAAATTTGTGCTTCATTGTATCCTATACCGTTGGTATCTCCTTTAACCTTTTTAGCATACAACTCTGATTCTACCATATCCTTGCTTGTGTGTAACTTTTCAATATGATTCTTTGCTGCAATCAATTCAAATTCCATATTATATTTGTTGTTTCTTAGCTCCAAGATTTCCATGTTTGCTTGTCTCAGTTCTTCATCTAACTGCTTGTTCACTTTGACTTGATCATCATAGGCATCTTGATTGTTACATAGCTTTTCATCTAAGTCTTCAATCTAATCCTTCAGAGATGAATTTTCTTCATTCAAATTTTTGACTACTTCTCCCAAATCATTTGAAGAAAAATTCCTTAATTCTTTTTTCAGTTTCTTGATAAGTATTTGCATGCCATCAACTTTTAGTTTGAGATCTTCATTTTCTTTTTCAGATGTGTCAAGTTCTTCAAGGGCTGCTTCAAGATTCTTTTTTAGGTGTTTCATTTCTTCCTTGTCCATGATCTCCTCAAGTGGTTAAAATTATTTTCTGAGGACCAGAGCTCTGATACCAATTAATAGGATTAGGATCACTGAGAGGGGGGGGGGGGATTGAATCAGTGATCTATCTATTATAACT
>MU223672.1:1436843-1450677 GCA_018584345.1 Thuja plicata
AGTATTCAAAAGATGCTTATGCAAATGAGGAGAGAGTTCTTCTTTTATAGGAAATGAGGGAAAATGGACCATGGAGATTAAGAGGCAAAATATTTAATCAGTGGTGGAGCATCAAAGAGAAGCAATCTGTGTGCACAAGTCTCCTCCAATGAGAGTGAAGTGTTGACTTTTGAGCCTCATGTGAGACAAAAAGGTCCTTTCTCCTTTTTATAAAATAGGGATAATGTTTTATTTGTGCAACTTAGGATAAGAGGAAAGGTGGGGTCTTTTTATTTAATAAAAGGGGAGGGAATTCCTTTTAAATAAATCAAGACTTAGGATAAAATGGTTAGCCCATAGAAAATAATCGAATAAATGACAAAGCTAGGATTTTATCAAGAATGAGCAATTGAGGATTTTAGCAAATAATGCTAGAAAGGGGCTAATAGTCTAGATGACCATTTTTAGATGATTACATTATATACTCTTGTAATTTTTTTGCATAGGACATAGGAGAGAGACATAACATAATAGAATTTTAGCACTTGGAGGATTCTGATCAATAGATCAAATGAAAGAAAGTACCTACTGAATATAGTCACAGCTGATTAAAGATGGTATAAAAAGATAACCTATTGAAGGTTCCAATTAGGCATGTATGCCTACAAAGTATCTAAGATTGCAATTGTTCTTGTAACTGTTCATTCAATAATAAGAAGGTTGATCTTACATTCACTATCTCATGTTATATTTTTCTTCCATTATGCAACTCTTGTTGCAAGGATCAGTTGGACTCAGTGAGTTCTCACTATCCTTGGTTGCATCAAGTGGTATCAGAGCAAGGTTTTGCAACCTGGGGTTTTATTGTGGGGTGGTGGAAGGGAGGATCTAACCTATAGCTACTAAAGATTGTGAAAATGGCTAGGAGGAACGCTAGAGGTGGAGTAAGGAATGCAGATCAAGTTGTCTTGGATTTGTGGATAATTATTTTTTCTAGATTGCAAGTGGTGGAAATTGCTGAGAGGAGAGGACAACATATAGAAGATGCAAGTGATGAGGAAGGAGATGAAAAAAATTAGGTTTTGAAAAGGGAAGGAGAGAACAATAAGGTGCAACCAGAGTTGAATCAAGAAGAGGAGAGGTTCATCAGAGCTTTGACTAATGTGAATAAGAGACCTCATTTCAATCCACTGAATTGTCATGGAAACCTAGATTCAGATGAGTTGATAGATTAGATCATAGAGATGGATCACAAGTACTTTGAAATTGAAGGACCTAGTGAGGAGAATAAGGTAAAATATGCTTTTACCAAGTTAAAAGGACATGCATCCTTATGGTGGGAAAATTTACAAACATGTCAACAAAGAAGAGGTAAAGATAAGATCAAATCTTGTGATAAAATGGTGAATAAATTAAAGGCTAAGTTTTTTACTGGAGATTACCAATTAATTCTATTTTAGAAGCTGCAAAAATTGAAGCAGAAGGACTTAACTGTTAAGATTTACACTAAGGAATTTTACAATTTGAATATCAAGTCTAGTGATGTAGATGATGAAGATGAACAAGTTGTTTTCTACCTTAATGGATTAAGGGTATCAATACAAGATGAAATCAGTCTGATATACATTAGGAGTGTGGAAGAATATTACAAGTGGGATTTGAAGGCTAAATAAAAGTTGAACATAAGGCATGACAAAAGGAAAATAGGTAGAGGAGGAAGATTTCAGAGAGGCCCATCCATTAATAATGATGGAGGTGGTAGATATTCTATAGAAAAAGGAAGGAATGAGTCAAAAACAAAGGATAATGATCATTATAGGAGGAATGATAGGATTTCCTATTGTAGTGAAGGACAACGTAGTGGTGAAAGAAGGAAGTTTAGTGGCACTATTTTCAAATGTGGTGAAGCAAGGCACAAAGAATTTTAGTGAAAACAAAGCAACTCTAAGAAGAAGAAAGAAGGCAGTAGGCAAATAACATTTGTAGATGAAGAGTCCACTGGGTCAGTAAACAACCTTCAAGTAGATGAAGGAGAAACCTTGATGACTTGGAGAATCCTATATCACAAAGAAAAAGATAAGGAATCTTAACAAAGGAATAATTTGTTTAGAATCAGATGCGAGGTACAAGACATGGTGTGGAATATTTTTATAGACAATGTTAGTTCTGATAATCTTGCATTAGAGGAATTGGTTGACAAATTGAAGTTGCAGAGGTTGAAGAACCCTAAACTATATTATATTTCACAGATACAAGATGAACACAAGGTACTGGTAAGTGCGCAATGCCTAGTTAAATTCAAGATTTGAAAGTATTATGATGAGGTTTTGTGTGATATTATGCCTATGGATGTGCTTCATATCTTGTTGCATAGACCATGGCAGTGTGATAGGAAATTTATAAATGATGGCACAAAGAATGTATATACCATTGTTGCTAATGGGATGAAGCAAAATTTGTTACCTTTAGAGGATCCCCTTAAGACTGAAGTGTGTACTAGTGCAAGGAGTTGTTTAGTGGATCTCATAAATTTCTTGGATGACATGAGACATAATAATGTGTGTTTTTCTTTATTACTCAAGAAGTCTAAGGATATTGTAATAGGACAAGAAAACCCTAAATAAATCACTAGATTGTTGAAAGAGTATGCAGACATCATATCAGATAATGTCCCTAATGGATTACCACCTATGATGAGTATTAGCCACTATATGGATTTGATACCAGGGGCTAGTTTTCCTAACAAAGAATCATATAGGATGGCACATGTAGAGCATGAAGAACTCAATAGGAAAGTATAAGATTTATTACAATGGGGATTGATCGAAGAAACTCTGAGTCCATGTGCATTTCTTGCAGTGTTAGCACCTAAGAAATATGGACAATGGAGGATGTGTAGCAATTCTAGAGTCATCAACCAAATCAAAATTAAGTATCAATTTCCTTTGCCAAGGATGGATGATTTGATGGATTGTTTGAGTGGGGCCATGTATTTCACCAAGATAGATTTGAAGAGTTGGTTGATAATCCTAAAGGATCATATTTTTCATTAGTATACAAGGAAACAAATTTTGGGACTGTCAGTAACATGATCATCGAGTGACAACATATAGACAAGTGCAATGGTCACTGAAATAATTAAGTGCAGAGGTCACCAAAATAGACAAGCACAGTGAACACCAAATTTAGACTATCACCGACAGACAGTTTACAGAGTAAACCGAGAACATAGTTTAAAGAGTAAATCGACACATAGTTCAAAGACATCACCGAGCACAGAATATAGAGCAGACTGAGCACAGACTATAGAGTAGACCGAGCACTAGTCTAACGAGAGATAATATTATTTCTGAGAAAAGTGGATCTGAGTTACACATCAGATAAAACACTTTATTTTTATAATTAGCTTTATGTTTAGCTGTAAAACCATTTCTTGAGGAACAAGTAAAGCATATGTAATTGTTTTAATTAGTCTAACTGATTGTAAACATTCAAACTAGGAGATCAAGGTCAAGTTGTAAACCTTTGATCATAGAGTTTTTATTATAAAGCGTGAAACCTAATTAGGTTAATACATTGTATAAATAGATGTATTAATCAATCAAAACATGATGATTATAGCCTTAATAGACATCTATGGATCAAACAGAGAGTTTCATGTAGAAGGACACAAAAATATGAATTCAATTATGAAGAACAAGATTCAAGGCTACCGAGCAGAACAAAGATATTAATCAATCACTATAGGTGATACATATACATTGTGAACTTAAAGGAACCGTAATCAGCAATTCAAGATTGCATAATATCAGGTCAACAAGTATTTTTGAATACTCTCTAACAATTGTAGAAAATAGAAGAAATCCTTTAAGAAGGTGGACTTAATAGTCTTATTGTAAATCTCTTAACCGAGTGCACACTTAACAATGTTGTTAAAATATCTCAACCAAGTAGACCTAACTAGTCTAAAATGTTACTCCTAACAAGGTAAGATCATCAGAAGTATTCACACTTGTAGCCTTAACTGGCACCTTCCATTCTACAGATAGTGAAGCTTTATGGGTTTCATCCCCACTGTAATTTTTACCTTCTAATAGGGGTTTTCTACGCTACCAATTCTTGTGTCATGTGCAACTACTTTTCATGGGTGTTTCTATGAATGTTTACATACAATTAAGTTTATGATTTGACATTACATGTATAAGGTAGAAATCAATATGGTCGGTAATGCAAAGAAATATTACTAAAGGATAATTGATAAAAAGTTTTAAGGGTACTAATTCACCCCTCCCCTCTCAGTACACACCATTCCATTATTCTAACGATTGGTATCAGAGCTAGATCTCTTATTTGGAAAATTTCAAATCACTTGAGAGAAAATATCATACAATGGAAAGGTATAAGCTTGACAAGAATATTGAGAATCAAAAGTTGCGGATAAATATCTTCTATGAGAAATACAAAGAAGAAAGAATCAAGATCAAAGAGCTACTAGATGCAAGAAAAGTTATGGCATCTCACAATAATGAAACTGACTATCATCAAGAAGAGATGTCTAATTTGTTTGAGTCATCAGGATCTACATCTAGTAATACATCAGACACATCTGAAGGAAGCATTACAAGTCTGAATGAAATCAATCAACATCTGACATAACAAGTAAAGGTACTACAAATCGGTCAAGAGACATAAATGGTAAGGATAATTGATGTTATGAATAATTCTAGACAAGAAAAACAAGAAAGAACATTGGCTATTGATGATAGGAGGAAGATAACTAAGAAGCAACAAGAGAGAGAAACTAAAATATAGAGACTTACTGAACATCATCATAAGATCAACAATCAAATATTTCTTATGAGTCATGAGGCAAACCGAGTGAGCATAGAACTAAATGGGAAATTGGAAGCTATTGGTGAGCTAAGAGAAGAAAATGAGAAACTAAAGCATGAAGTAAGGATTCAACAATAGAATAATGATATGATCAAGAAAGCTAAAGAATGGATGATTTTCTGAACGGACAAAGAAGACTCAACAACAATACTGGTCTAGGGTATACCAAGGATGGAGAATCATCAAACTGAGTTGATGAGAAAGATGTCTATACAAATCCAAGAACAAAGAAGCAGTCATGCAATCACTATGGAAAACCAGGCCACACATCAAATGTTTGCACGAGCAAAGCTAAAGGTATTCCTAAATCCACTTCTACATTCATAGGTAAATGTTATAACTATAACAAGCATGGACACAAAGCACATGAATGTAAATATAAGTTGAACAAACCAAAGAAGGAATCCTACATGGAAAAACATTGTTCTACTTGGAAAATGCATGGGCACACATCTCATGAATGCAGAAAAAAGAAAAAGCAAGCATGGAAACCAAAAGAACAAGAAAATTCCTATCAACCAAGAAGATTTGGTAACTCATATGTTTGGGATTACAACACATGAGAAAATTGCATGGCATGTGGTAGATATGGACACATAGCTGCAAACTACATGAGGAAATAGATACAAAGGTCAAGGAACTGGACTAACTTCAGAATGGCATGCTTAAACTATCATAAGGTCGGTCACCTAAGCAAGAACTGCAGATACCGGGTGACAGAGTCAAGCACTTTTGATAATGGGAACACTATTGAAGATATTAGGAGAATGAGAAATCAAATGTGGAGGAAAGATTCAAGCAAAGATGATTCTGGACCAAGAACCACAATTGGTGACACCTCATCTAATGGATTAGGTGATTCCACCATCCCCACATAAGCAAAACATGTAAGTATGGAACTACACTATAAAAATCTATATTTTACATCAGTTACAATATTAATAGATAACATGCCAAATTAGCATGATTGGAGATGCACTATAGTATTACTTGTTATAAATTTTTGAATCCAATCTTGTCGGTCAATACACACCGAGCATCGTTGGTGTACATATAAAAGCCAAGTTGTCAATCTAAACTGAGGATCATTGGTAATCATGTAAAAGACATTCAAGTCTTCGCTATATATCGAGCGTCGTCGGTGAACATGTGAAAAGTGCAACTAAGTTGTCACTTATCCCGATCATTGTATTATCACCAAGGATGAAGTTGGTATAATGCCCAAGCATCATTGTTACCGAGTAGTATCTAAAGCTTTTAATGCACCACTTAGTTTATTTTCTATAAATAGGGCATCGAAGAGCTCATTCACTCACAAAGTGAAAATGAGAAAACAACAGAGCGACCAAAAGTGACAAGTTTGCATATTCATCAACAACATATTCAAAGGAGATTCTGAACAAAATTCAACATATACACCAAAGATCACATGAGTATTTAGACTCACTAAGATCACATTTTTTGTTCATAAGAAGCCATAATTTCACAAAAATGGAAACCACATCACGATTTGTAAAGATCAAGAATGTGAAAGACAAGAAGGTCAACCTGATCAAGAACTCTACCTGTGAAGATCCCAAGTATAAATTTTTCCCTGAGGTTGCTTCACAACCCGATGACCAAGGAGCATTCTCGAGTATACCTCCTAGGGTTTTTCTAGTTGAAGACATTTGAGCATATATCCACTACAAAGTTGCAGAGATCATAGATCTTGAGATTGAAGATGCTTACAAGAAGCTTTCCACAGAAGGAAACCTTAAAGATAAACACAAACACATTGAGGTAAAAGGGTTAACAAAATGCCCTAATGTTTCCAAAAGAGTTCAAGACTGAGTGGATTCAGATAGTACTCAGCTGAGTACATGACATAAAAATGTGGTTGGATGAAACAAAACTAATCACTAAGGATGTGATTCACACAATAACTAGTTATCTAGTAACTGATAAGGACAAAGCCCTAAAACATCCTTCTCGCCCCAAAATTGAAAAATTAATAGGTGCAGTATGGGACAACAGAGGTTTAAAGGTTAATTCCATCACTGACCCTGAGATGAAGTTCGGTGCATGTGTACTTGGATACAAGGTATTCCAAGCTAGACTATTGAATAGAATAACATGTGGAGCAGTTGATACTGCCTATAAGATTGTAATGAAGGGACTACAAATGGACTTATCTGAGCTGCTACTGAAGAAACTAGAGGAGAACATGAGGACAATTAGGTCAGCCATATCTAATTCATGTAAGTTTGGTTCACTCCTCATATGCACATTTTTCTACTTTCAAAATTTCTTCCCATCTGTCGGTAATGTCAATTGGGACACAACCCAACCAATAACATCACAAATTAGTGAATTCATTTAAGTCACTAGGGGAAAATTTCACATCAATAATGGATGCATACTTCACTACCTTCAAGGACAAAATTTATAAGAGAATGAGGATACTTGCACAGCTGGTTGAATAGTATAAAGTTGACATATGTTTCATAGTGGATACCGAAACCACTCTAATCAAACTAGAGGTACCAAGAAAGACATGGTTACCATCACTAGATTATGAGATCAACATTGATCAAGATACAAAGGCTATTGATGCCTTGCTAAATGAAGTAGTGGAAATATCATTGGTTAGATTTGGAACTTATGAAGAAGCTAAGGCAAGGATCAAAACTGGACTAGTAGTGAAGAAGATAGAATGAAAGAAGAATAAAATCATAAAAACACTTGAGAAGAAACTTTTGGTAGATGATAAAGATTCAGAACAAGATGTCACTAAGGGACACTCACCCATCGGTGAAGATGAAAAATTGAGTGATATTGAATCTACTGAGTTAGATGCACCACCAGCCAAGAAGGAAAAGGTTGCAAATGTGATAGTTGCATCAAGAACTAGAAGTAAAACTAAAAAAGATGCAAATTCACCACTGGTTAACAAAGGCACAGTGAGGACTTATAAGAGAAACCCTCAAACTGGGAAAACAAAAAAGAGGCAAAGAAGGAGATATATCAGAGGTAAAGAGGATAAGGAAGATACTGAGAAGGATGAGAAAGAAAAAGGAGTTCAAACAGAAAATCTCAAAGTTCCTCACACAGTTGATGAAGTTGCACAATCAATCATCAACACTGGGATAATATCACACCGAAAGATAAGACAATGGCTAACCTTGTCTCCCAAAGATAAAACCAAGATAGAAGAAGCCATAATTAAAGCAATGGTTACATACAAGTATGTACCAATACAATTCAACAAGCAAATGCCACAAGATCTTAGTGACAGAATATCAACAAGGTGGAATTATTAACTGCACACTGAGAAACAGATAAGGGAAAGATCCCTAGTTACAATCATGCCACCCAAGTCAAAAGTTAAATAAATTGATGAAATGATGAAGAATGCAAAGAAATTCTCTGCAAAGATGAGAGCTTACAAAGTACTAGAGGGCAGATTAGTAGAGCTAGAGATAGAAAGCAATGAGACTTGGAATGAAATATTCATTGCCCCCAAGCAGGTACTGGCTCTTAGCGAGAAACCTCACTATGAAGAGAAAGAGGCCACACCGAGCCCAGAACACATCTTCATTAATGACACTGAGAATGTCAATCTAGTAGATCTGAAAACACAAGAAAGTAAGACTATGGATGACATACCTTAGATTTTACAATCATTAGGGGATACAACAGTGATCACAATCAAAGATATAACTCTTATTGATCTTGATGATGATCCCAGAAGGATGAAGATGTAACTATTGCCATCGAGAAAGAAAAGGAAAAGGATACAATGGATATTGCATATGTAAATGTACCAGGTCATATACCTCTATTGATACAAGCTATCAATATAATTACTAAAGATAAGGGAATGCCACCTGAGCCTGATGTAAACATACCAATAGACACAGGTGATGAAAAATAAAAGCAAACAGGTACAAATGAAGATAACAAAGATGTAAGAGGAGAGGAGAAACAAAGTGATGTCACCAACAAGAACACCAAGGAAAACAAAGTTGTAGATACAGACAAGTTTGATGTAGATACATTTACTACCAACCAACATGTCAATACCAAGTAGCATACAAAAGGCACCACACCTCCCACACAATCTCCTAAAGAAAAAGAGACATAAAAGTAACTTACAATAGTCCTTCATTCCCCTGCTTCTAGGACTCTTACAAAGAAGAAGAAGATCTCCAGTAACATTAGACAAAATTATTGATATACCAGACTGTGATCCAAGGATACTGGATCCAAAGTCACTTACCAAGTATGGAGAACTTTGTAAAAGAAAGGCAATACAAGACAAGCTCAAAAAGGAGCACAAGAACTCACAAGTCTTGGAAAGCACAAAAGAAATATTATTGCAAATTGTTCCTAACACCGACATTGATCAAAATACTCCAATAATTGATCAATTAGCAGTTCTGACTGATGTCATTACATCACATAATGTAGATGCAGACAAGTTCATTGAGGAATGTGTTGAGCAGAAGTGTCAATACAAGCTAATAGAGAAGATCAACCAAGAAGTGGCAGAAAATAAGGTAAAAATTTCTGAATTAGTAACTACAATGGAACCAATATTATCATAAGTAGTTAAAATAGTTCAAGATTTGTTCATAATAGAGCATTTCACTACCAAGCATAGTGAAAAGATAGCAAAGATTGATGAAGATCTTAAGACTAGTGCACAAAGTATCACAACCTAAGAAAATGCATTCAAATTGCATTATGAGAGAATTGTGGAGTCAAAAAGGTTGAGACTAGAACTACAAAATATTGAAAGTATAATCTAAGATGAGGTAACCGAGCTCCAAGCTATGTTACTCCCGAATCTCACACTGCTATTAAAACACATGACTTCTGAAAAAGCATTGATTGCCACCCCAGAGATGCCTGTTACCGAGAGTATATATGACATGCACGCTAGACTCACATTGGAATACATGACCCTAGAACACCTCCAAGAGAAATGGGAGAAGATAATGCAAAACATTCAAAAATCCCATGCTCACATACTTGACGAGCTATAAGTATTAAAATGGGGAAACTATATGTATAAGGGGGATATTATATGTATACATGTCAAAGGGGGAAAATGTACAAAAGGGGAAAACATGTCAAATTCCAAAGAGGGAAATACACAAAGGAGAAACATGTACATACACCATACTGAGGCATGCACATAGGGGGAGTCATTAACAAGGTATACACTTGGTGTAGATACTGAACATTTCAGTTTGCACATATCATTTTTTGATACTAATGCCAAAGGGGGAGATTGATAATCCTAAAGGATTATATTTGTCATTGGTATACAAGAAACAACTTTTGGACCATCAGTAACATGATCATGTTAGGAATAACATTCCATAAGACAACTGAGAGGGGGGGTGAATCAGTTGTAATATAGATTATTGAACTTTAAACTTTATAAACCAAATCTGCAAATGTAAATGATAACACAGTAAATGCCAACACCATAACACAATATTTTTTGTCAAGGAAACCCTATTAAAAGTAAAACCCTGGTGGGAATTAACACCCATGAATAATCTACTGAGAGTATAGTATCCCTGTTAAAAGATTTAGCCTTGTTAGGAGCTTGTTACAACATTATAGTACATAGTTCATGTTAGGAGACAGACCCTATTAGGAGTCAAAATAAATAGTAGGCTCACTAACCAAGCACACTTCCCAAAGAAGGTTATATAGAAAATATACAATCTGAACAAGTTTATATTGAAAATATACAATCCAGGGAATTGTTTGATAAAAACTGTCTTTGCTTGGTCAGTTCCAATGAAGTACTCTTCTCATAAACTTTGCTCTACATTCAGCAGTCAAACTAGCCTCATAGCTTTCACTTCTTTTTCCTTTTCAATCTCTGTCACATCTTTCCAAAAGAAAAGATCACTCATATATACTCTTTTACAATAATTCATTAGGTCAGCTAATTAAGCTTTCCTAATATACAAACAATTAATCAGGTCGACCAATTGAGGCTTTCCAATATACAAATAATTATATAACCCCTTGCTAAGATACACACGGTACCTATAACAAGTAAACATCAAATATAATCCATCACTTATACTTCCAAATCTACAATCCACGCTCACAATTCATTTTACACGCTACATGTCTAAAGTCGACCACCAAATAGGTCTCCTCCAGAATACACACTACAACTGACGTCACCAGTCATCAAACAATAATAGAACTCAACCCATTATTCTAATATATGTCAGTTGTCCACCAGTAAGCTCACTTCATCTGAAATATATTTGCCAAAAAGATATACCTGAAACATAGAGACCTGTTCTGTTCAATATCACAGTTACAGTCCAGAAACCAGTCTTCACCAAATCAACTATAACATCTGTAATATGAAACATAAAGCCAAGCGACCTTAGGAATAAGTTCAACACACATCCTTCTACATAAGTCCAACTTCAATCATTCTGAATCATCTGTACAGTGTATGTACACTTATGCTAGTTACGTAACCAGTTTGTCTTCTCCACTAAAACATATGTTGACATCAGTGGAAAAACATGAATATCGACAATATGATCAGTACCCAAAACTGATATCATCCAATAGATCACTGAGTGACAACATACAGACAAGTGCAATGGTCACCCAAACAGTTAATTACAGAGGTCACTGAAATAGACAAGCACAATGAACATCGAAATCAGACTATCACCAACAGACAGTTTACAGAGTAAATCGAGAACACAGTTTACAGAGTAAATCGACACACAGTTTAGAGACATCACTGAGAATAGACTACACACTAGACCAAGCACCAGCCTACCAAGAGACAATTTTATTTTCAAGAAAAGTGGATCTGAGTTACACGCCAGATAAAACACTTCAGTTTTATAATTAGCTTTATGCTTAGCTGTAAAACCATTTCTTGAGGAACAAGTAAATCATATGTAATTATTTTAATTAGTCTAACTGATTGTAATCATGCAAACTAGGAGATCAAGGTCAATTTGTAAACATTTGATCATAGAGTTTTTATTGTAAAGAGTGAAACCTAATTAGGTCAATACATTGTATAAATAGATGTAGTAATCAATCAGAACATGATGATTGTAGCCGTAGAAGATATGTATGGATCAGACAGAGAGTTTCATGCAGAAGGAAACAAAAATATGAATTCAGTTATGAAGAACAAGATTCAAGGCTACCGAGAAGATCAGAGGTATTAATCAATCACTATAGGTGATACATATACATTGTGGACTTAAAGGATCTGTAATCAGCAATTCAAGAATGCATACTATCAGGTCAACAAGAGTTTTTTACTACTCTCTAACAATTGTAGCAAATAGAAGAAATCCTTTAAGAAGGTGGACTTAACAGTCTTATTGTAAATCTCTTAACCGAGTGCACACTTAAAGTGTTGTTAAAATCTCTTAACTAAGTAGACCTAAATAGTCTAAAATATTACCCCTAATAGGGTAAGATCATCAGAAGTGATCACACTTGTAGCCTTAACCGACACCTTCCATTCTGTAGATAGTGAAGCTTTGTTGGTTTCATCCCCACCACATTTTTTACCTTCTAACAGGGTTTTTTTTGCGTTACCAATTCTTGTGTCATGTGTAACTACATTTCATGAATGTTTCTATGAATGTTTACATGCAATTAATTTTATGATTTGATATTACATGCATAAGGTAGAAAAGCAATATGGTCGGTAATGCAAAGAAAGATTACTAAAGGATAATTGATAAAATAATTTAAGGGTATTGATTCACCCCTCCTCTCTCAGTACACGCCATTCCATTATTCCAACATTGGTATCATCATATCAGAATCAAAAAAGGTGATGAGTGGAAGACCTCATTCAAGACAATGAAAGATTTTATGAGTGGCTAGTATTGCCCTTTGGATTGTCTAACGCACCTAGTAATTTCATGAGGTTAATGAATAAAGTTATAAAGAAATTATTAGGTAAGTTTGTCATTGTGTATTTGGATGATATCTTAATTTTTGAGTAAGAGAAAAGAGGAGCATTTGATGCATGTTAGAAAAGTATTACAAAGGTTAAGAGAAGAGAAGTTACTAATCAACATCAAGAAGTATACTTTCATGAAAGAAGAGTTAGTATACTTGAGATTTGTAATATATGCTGAAGGGTTGAGGATGGATCTTCAGAAAGTGAAAGCCATTGTTGAGTGGCCTAAACTGAAGAACGTTGGAGAGGTAAGATCATTCCATGGGTTAGCTAGTTTTTACCGAAAGTTCATCGAAAACTTTAGTTCAATCTATGGACCGATGACTGAAACTATGAGAGGAGGTATGAAGAAATTTAAGTGAACACATGGTGCACAAAAGAGTTTTGAATTAATGAAACAAAAGGTAACTAAACAACCAGTGTTACCTTTACCTTATTTAATAAGGTATTTCGAGTAGACTATGATGCTAGTGGAAATGCAATTGGAGTTGTCTTGAGTCAAGAAGGGAGGCATGTTGCATACTTTAGTGAGAAGTTGAATGATGCTAAAAGAAGGTATTAATTGTATGATCAGAAATTTATGCCATAATCCAAGCATTGAAGAAATAGAGACATATTTTTTTACCCAGAGATTTTGTACTATATACTAACCATCAAGCATTGAAGTTATTGAACATTCAAGGTAAGTTAAATTAGAGACATATGAGATGGGTGTTGGAAATACAATAATGGGAAAGCAAGATACTGAGAGGGGGGGTGAATCAGATCTTCAAAATTTAACACTTAAAATAAATTGATCCACATTCATATATATATGAATCTAATGTAATCTCAAATAGCATCCACACAATGAAATAAGTAACACATAACACAATAACTTGGTAACCCAAAAACCCAAATAGGTAAAACTGGGGTGGGGATGACACCCACAAAATTCTCCACTACTGCAGTAATAAAGTGTACCTATTAAGGTTACAAATGTTTGAT
>MU223672.1:1463704-1542543 GCA_018584345.1 Thuja plicata
GCTTTAGCCATAAGCCAATTATGCAGAGCATTGGCATTAAAAACACTATTAGTATTTCACTGCAAATGCATGCTAAATGCCAAAAATTTGATTGGGGTGGAAAATTTCTCAACGGTAAGACAGAGGCGTGAATCAAATTCCACAAACAAAAAATAAAATACTAGACGACATACAAACAGCAATTCGAAACAAATGTAAGACAAAGATTTAACCTAGCTCTAAAACCCTAATGCCTCTTCATAAATCACAACTGTGACTACATGTTAAAATCGCTTCAAACACATATCATTCCAAGTTTACTAAACTCAATGCAAGTAAGGCTGTGTAGCAAAGAAACATGCAGCAGACAGAGGAAAGAAACACGCAGCAGAGCAAACATTACCTGTTAAACGCAACAGACAAAGGAAAGAAACACGCAGCAAAGCAGACAGCGTTGAACAGCAAAAACACGCCAGCAAACCCCAGCGTCCGAAAATGTGAATATCTGCAGATCCAAAAATGGGATTTTCATTCCAAAAATGTGGAGTTGCCCGAACCCGACGGGAAGTTTAAATTTGCTTTATTTGACCACATAACCGTGGATTCGAAAGTGATTCCACCTCCTGAGGTGGAATTGCAAAATCCACATTTTCAGCTAAATGGGGATTTTGAAATCCACATTCTCATTCTTGCAGAGGGCATCCAAACAGGGAATTGCACCCCATAACTGGGTTATGGGCGGCATAACCCGGTTATGGGGTGCAACCAAACGGGCCCTTATAGATATGGAATTTGTCTTTCCAATTTTGGATACATGTTTACCTGAGCCACTTTTTCACAAAATCCTCCTTCCAAAATGCTTCGATCAATGTTCATACCTTGTCCCAAAGCTTTCATTGTTTATGCTCTACAATCACGACATGTACTGAGATTGCATTTGTTGACACATTTCATTGAGTGATCCGATCAAACCATTTGGGGGTGTTATACATATTTTTCATGCTCGAGGAACGTTTCTTGTTCACCAGTCTATATAATTCAATGAGACTTGGAGTTTGCAAAAACTTTTAAATTTGATCCATTTTATGCATATTGTATCATATACCATGTCATGCCGAGATATCCATTCAGTTAAACCACCATTATGCACCTATTATATTTTCCAATGTTGAAGAACAATTCACTTCCAAAGAATTTTCAGCTCTAGCTTTTTCTACAATTTATCATTTCTTTCCATTTTGAAATGGTAGTTATTTTCAAATAGGGGTTTGAGTTGGGATTCTTGAAATCTCAAGAGGGTTAAGATTATGGCACAAAATTTTGGCCAAAGTTGAGATTCTAACTCTTAACTTTTTTTAAAAAGTTCCAGTTTAAAAAACAATTGAAACGTTGATCAAGATGAAAATGTTGATTCTTAACTTTCCAACCCTTTTTCTTTGCTTCTTCATATTTCGAAATCCCAATCATTAACCCTTTCTTTAAAAGTTAAGGTTCGGGATAAAGTTGGGAAGTTGACAAGGAAGAATGAAATGTTTACCCTTAACCATTAACTTATCTCAAAGGTAAGATTTTATTTTTGAATTTTAATTTTAAATTGTAAATGAATTTAAAATTAAAACAACTTCAAGATAGCATAACTCTTGACTCACAACTCTGATTTAATAAATTCAAAGTGCAACACGAAGCTGACAACGAGCTGGAGAGTTTGGAGATACACCATTAGGAATCCCATGAATTATCATTATTTTTCAAGCTCAAAACTTGACATGTTTTGATTATTCAAATGTGCATGTGCATTCCCCATATATTGTAATAAGTTTATATTGCTAACAAGGTGTTTACTTATTGTGGGTAATCAGCCCCACTATTGTTTTTCCCCTAATAGGGTTTCCACAATAAAAATCTTGTGTCAAGTGTGTGGATGGGATTTTGTTTTGTAGATGCATGCATATTTTTCTTTCAATAAATCATATCAAAGTTTAGGGTTTTTATGTTTGAAGGGTGTTAAGGACTAAGAATTTAAAGTTTAAAGTTGTGGGAACAACTAATTCACCACCGTCTTAGTTGTTATATGTGATATTATCAACAATTGGTATCAAAGCCTTGGTCCCTTGAAGGAATCCCAACAGCTTGAGGGAGATCAAATATGGAAAATTATGAGAAGGACAATCCTAGGTTTGAAGGCACAAACTACCCCATATGGAAAAGATGGACGATCACTCATCTAAGATACATTGGAGAAGAATATTGGACCATCACAAAGAACTCTTATACTTCTCTTGCAAATCTATCTATGGCTACACCAGATGAGAAGAAGAAATTTGAATGTAACATCAGAGCTAAGGAAGCCATGTCAAGTGCCTTATCAGATACAAAGTATACAAATGTGATGGAGTTGGAGACTGCACATCAGATTTGGAAAAAGCTAGAAACCCTACATAAAAGTGATGCATGTGTCAAGCAAGAAAAGCTAAAAATCCTAAAAGGAAGGTATGAATCTCTGAGAATGTCTGAGGATGCGAACATTAATTCTTATATGTTAAAGATAAATGAATTAGTTTGTAGCATCAGATGTGTTGGTGGTGTATTGGATGAAGGAGAGATTGTTTCAAAGGTACTGAGATCTATCCCCCTACTTACAAGAGAAAAGTTGTTGCTATTGAGGAAATCAGAACATTTGTTGTTGTAACAAGAGATACATTGGTTGGTAAGTTATCTTATTTTGAGATGAGTGAGTTTGGTGATTCTCTACCCAAAGTTTAATCTGCTTTCAAGGCTACTATATCAGGAAGAGACATGCATAGATCAGATCAAGGTGAAGGATAAACAAGAAAAATATCAAAATATAAATGACATGAGGAGGTTCAATAGATGGGGCCAAAGGCACTCCCAAACACCAAACCAGCTTGCTGAACACAACACGGAAGCTTTAAACATAGAGAGGGAGAGAAGGAATACGTAGACTTTTTATTTACTCATCAAAATTCATACATTTCAGGCTATGAGGCCTTCCTGTTTATAACCATATACATTCAAAACAATCAAAGAACAATCCTCATGCATGGGAGATCCATAATCTCTCAGCTTTCTTCTTATACAGTTTCACTATCAATCTATCTCCTGCGATCTGCTTCCCTAATCTATGAACAGAATAATACATTTATACAAGAGGCAATCAAAAAGGTCAAAACCGAAAGATCATAAAGATCTGCATAGGAGGAAGCAATGACCTAGATTTAGGTATGCATGTTTCCCAATGAGAGATCCTAAATTAATTTTGATACTAAAAATTAACTGCAGATGTCATCCAAAAGAACCAATAGTCAAAACCTACATGGTGAGACAGGAACAAAAAGAACATCGAGCAGATAGGAATAGCTACCGAGACCGTTCGGTGAAACTGAGTCGACGAGGAACCAAGCCTTCCACCAAGAAATCCAAATCAGTTACCGATCATTTTACTAAATGTCTCCACCAATCTACCGAGCTCCAAAAGCAAAACATTATTTTGTTTGATACAGGATTGTCATGTACCCAGGATTTTCCTACATCAAACACCTGGGGCTGAAAATAAATGATTCTTTGAATCATGAGTGAGGTACAACCTGAGATAAATCTAACTTAGATTGATAAATCCATGTAGAATCTTCAATTGGTCTATTCTTCTATTTTACCAAATATTCTATGTAATTCTTTCCTCTTGTGCTTCTTCCAATTCTTTGTTCCAAAATCTTTTCAAATTCTTCTATCTATTTCTTAGGATAATCACTTGGTACTGTCACTTCTTTATCAAGTTCATGATACTCATGTACAAATATGAAATATTGAATATAGGTGATATATCCATGTCATTAGGAAACTCCACTTCATAAGCATTTCTACTGTCAAACTTTTTGAAAACCTTGCAAGGACCAAATTTCTTCATCTTAAATTTACCATATGTTCCAACAGGAAATCTACCTTTCTTCAAATGAACCATCACTTCATTACCAACCTCAAAAACCTTATGTCTCCTTGATCTATCTGCACTATCCTTATATTTATGATTAATTTTCTCCAACTTATGGTTCACTTCCTCATGCAATGTGTTCATAAACTCAATGAATTCTTCTCCTTCAGCACTTCTCTTCTCTTCTCTAGCGATGTCTCTCAAGTCTGATATACCTCTCGGTTGTGTTCCAGTAACAATCTAAAAGGGTGTTTTTCCAGTACTCCTATTCACTAAATTATTGTATTCAAACTCTTCTTGTGCTAATATCACATCCTAATTACTCAATTTGTCTCCAACTAAGCATCTCAACAAGTTACCCAAACTTCAGTTTACAACCTTTGTTTGTCCATAAGTTTGTGGATCAAATAGAGAACTATACTTCAACTTGGTGTCTATCTTTTTCCAAAGTGTTTTCAAAAATAGCCAACAAACTTATAGTCTCAATCAGATATAATACTCCTTGTTAATCTATGATATTGCTCTGATACCACCTGGCAAAGGACGGTCAATAGATGGGGCCAAAGGCACTCCCAAACACCAAACCATCTTGCAGAACATAATACAAAATCTTTAAACACAAAGAGGGAGAGAAGGAATGCAGAGACTTTTTATTTACTCCTCAAACTTCATACATGTTGGGCTATGAGGCATTCTGATGATGGTCATATGCATTCAAAACAACAATCTGTTGCCAAGTTGACTTTACTAATATTATATGACTAGTTTTGTGTTGTCACTATGGCAACAAAGTCATATGAAGTTTTGATAGTAAGTTCATAAAATTTGAAGATCAGAATTTGGCTAAGTATAAAAGACAGTGTAGAAAGAGATATACCAGTTGATCAGAGCACCAACGCACGTGCAAAAGAACTCATCATGATCTACACCTTCAAATATAAGATTTTGGATACAGCATTATACTAAGTCTACACACACAGCATAAGATGTGTTCGTATGATGAAGTTACAGGAAAACTAAGTGTCACAAGTAGTTTAGCAGAACAGAGCATGGAGCCGACTACAGATTTTGATTAGTGCATTTTAATTTGTTTTGTTATGGCTATGCACCTATTTTAATATGTTTTTAATGATGTTATTATCACTCATGTAAACACGCTTAAGCCAATTAACTTGGAAGCGTTGTGAATGTTGATTTTGGGTCGACTAAGTCTTAAGTTTCGATCGCGTCTATTGAGTGTGTGTATATAATTAATATGTATTTTGTATTAGCATTTTGAATGGTGAGAAGATAATGATTGTAAGTAATATAGCAGTAAAATAAGAAGAATCAGTATGAGATAAATCTCTACCAGTGATTAGAGTTTCAGCACACAAAAGGAACTGATCAGACAAGCAGTGTCATAACAGTAGTTCATCTTTCAAATATTGTGAGTATCTGTTATTAGGAGGTTGTGGCCTTCTTCTTATTAAGCAGTGAGCTCTGGCAGTGGTCATCCACCTTTAATAGGGTTTGTAAAAGACTCCTAACAAGGTCATTGTACTCAGCATTATAATGACTTCTCCTAACAGCGCAAAGGAACTCTAACAAGTTCATAAGACTAGTGCAATTATTTGTGGGTACTAATTCCCACCGGGGTTTTCCTCTGATCAAGGTTTCCCCATAAATATATCTTGTGTTATGTGTTTTGTTTATTGAATTTATTATCTATTTATTGGGCTAAGTTTTAAGTTGCTAAAATATAATTAATTATTGAACACTGATTCACCCCCCCCCNTTCCCCCCCCCCCCCCTCCCCTCTCAGTGTTCCCATTCCTAACAATTGGAATCAGAGCTTTGGTCCTCTGAGAGAAGTTTAACCACTTGAGGAGATCATGGACTCAGCAGAAGTGAAACATCTGAAAAAGAATCTTGAAGCAGCTCTTAAAGATCTTGATAGATCTGAAAAATAAAATGAAGAACTAAAATTGAAAGTTGATGGCTCGTAAATGCTCATCAAAAAATTAAGAAAAGATTTGAAAGATTGCTCTACAAATGATTTGGGAAAAATGGTCAAAAAGATGAATGAAGAAAACATGTCTCTAAAGGATAAGATTGAATATTTGAATGAACAGTTAACAGATAGCTAGACAACTATTGAAGAAAGGACTAAAGAAAGTAAACAATTAGATGAAGAACTTATGCAAGCAAACATGAAAATCTTGGAGTTGGATAATATCAAGAAAAAGATAGAATCTGAGTTGACAGAAGCCAAAAATCATATTGAAAACTTACACACAATTTCTGATCTATTACAATCACAGCTCTATGCACAAAAGTTAAGAGGTGATACCATTGGTGTTGGATACAATGAAGCACAAATTCAAATCAATACAATGCAAGAAAGAAAGAAAGCACAAGAAGAATCTACAGGAGCAAAGAGAAATGAGAATCTTGCAGAAGCTAAGGTAGAACAACCTAAAGATGAACGCAAACCAGTTAACCGCACTTTCTATGCCTATAAAAAACAAGGACATATGGCAAGGGATTGTAAAGAGGTAAAACCTTTCAATGGTTATTGTTACTCATGCAATAAATTTGGTCATAGAGCCCTACACTATAGATCAAATCAAAAAAATCAGACACAACAAAATTAAAGAAGTCAGACTCAGTACAATCAGAGAAATCAATCACACAAAAATTATCAGAACATTATATGTCAGATATGCAACTACAATGGACACACAGCTAAACAGTGCAACTGTTAGAAACACTAAGAGGGGGGGTGAATCAGTGTTTGTTACTTTATCTTTATTTCAGCAATTTGAAACTTAAATCAAATAGATAACAATTGAAGCATAACACAATAACACATAACACAAGATATGATTATGGGGAAACCTTGATCAGAGGAAAACCCTGGTGGGAATTAGTACCCACAAATGATTTTATTAGTCTAATGAACTTGTTAGATTTCATTTGCCCTATTAGGAGCAGTCTTTACAATGCAAGTACAATGACCCTATTAGGAGTCTTTACAAAACCCTATTAAAGGTGGTTGGCTCTCTGCCAGAGCTCACTGCTCAATAGGATGAAGGCTACAACCTTTAGGTAATAGATATATACTATATCAAAAGATGAACTATTGTAATGACATTGTTGTCTGATCAGTTCCTTTTATGTGTAGATGCTTTGATATCTTGAAGAATTCTACTTTATATTGATTTCCTTATATTGTTCTTCTGAATATCTTCTTTGCTTCTTTTTCATCGACACTCCTAGTACAAAATTGCATGTCTAGTATATATACATGCCTGAATAGACGTGACTAAAAACAAGACCTTAGTCGGCCCAAAACAACATACACAACTCTTCCAAACAAATTGGCTTAAGCATGTTTACATGAGTGTTTAAGACATAGTTACAAACATAGTACAATAGGCGCATAGCCATTACAAAAAATATATTATACGCTAATCCAAAATCCAAAGTCGGCTTCATACTCTATTTTCTAAATTGTTACACTTGGCTCTTGAACTTCCTGTAACTTCTTTGTATTGTCATACCGTACCATGCATGTATAGACTAAGCTTCATTACATATCATAAAGCTTAAGTATAAAGGTGCATAGTCTAACTCGATCATACACATGTGTGATGGTGCTCTGATCAACTGTATATCTTTGTACTGCTCTATTTTCTATACTTAGCCAATTTTGATCTTCAAAGTTTACTGTTAAAACTTCATATGACTTTGTTTCCATAATGAGAACACAAAATAGGCCATATACATCCTAAGTGTCAACTTGCCAACAATCTCCCCCTTCATCATTAATGGCAACAAAGAAATGTCACCAAGTTGCTTAAACTTTGACTTAACAACAAAAAATTTTATATCATAAATTTGGCTATATACTCGTTATATACATACACTACTCCCCCTTTGACATTAATGACAAAAGGTGTCAAAATTTGTAAGTCTCTAGGTACTTACTCCAAGTACACATCTAGATACGCAATCTGAAGAGTCTTGATCTCTTTCTGCCAAAATGCCTTGAGTGCATCAATTGTCTGAAGATGGGCGCATAAGGCATATGTAAGAATCTCCATCTTTGTCAAATCAATGCAGGGTCCTTGATCATATGTGACAATAGTTGCATCTATCTGTTTGATGTTCTCATTCAAAATAGCTAAGGAGTGTGCAAGTGCATTTCTCAGTTGGGTCTGCCTGATCCTTATCTTGCTAATCTCCATCTTAGCTTTTTCAATCTTGTCTATCTGCCCTTGATAGATATTGTTGTAGATATTGATGTCTTGGGAGGATGTTTCAACTGATTGCCTTATGTTTTCAACCAATATATATGCCTCTTCAATCTTCTTGATGTGCTCAGAAGTGAATTTGCCTCTATCCATGCAATTTACTATTACTTTCCTACCTTTTGATGCTAAATCTTTCATAATTGTCTGACCAATCTTCAATGAGTTGAGATCTAAAGAGAAGTTCTTTACCAATTCATCCAATCTTTCCTTTTTGTACTTTTCCTCTGCAGTTCTAGTAGCTAAGTCTACTAAACTTGTGAAGTGCGCTTTGAAGCTTGTTAAGATGCTATCAACATCATCAACTGACTGGATTTTAGCCACTTTCTTATCTGTTGGCACTAAGTCATTCAAAATGTTCACTGACTCTAGAAAGAGAGGGTTTTTGATAACTTATTTCTCTTTGGCTTTCTCCATGGATAATACACTGATCTTGATCAAATCTTCTTCTCCTCGTGCATCTAGGCTTGCTGAGTCAAGGGTTAAACATGACAATAATAATGTTGATGGTTGAATAGATGGAGTGAATATAGCATTTTGACTAGTATCCATACATTCACTTTTCACTGGGATCTCCATAATGGGTGGTTCATTAGATTGATTGTCTTCCTCATTATTAAAATATGTTGAATCTTTAGGAGGAGCTTTATCTTGTTGTAAGGAAGTATTATCAGTGTATACCTTCTCTGTCTCTTCAGTGCTGACAAATGCTTTTTCAAATTTGTTCATGCCATTATCTGAAGTTGTCATGGATATCTTAACATCATTGATCACAATGTTTTCAACTGAATCTTTGGTTGTATCAGAAGGTGATGAAACTTTGGGCACTGAATCATGTGGACCTATCATAGGCACATTAAGAATCTTTGGTTCTTTATCTTGTTTGGGAGGGATTGGAATCTTTTTTTTTGTAGGCACCGTTGATGGATACATATGTCTGTTAAAAAATACTTTCTCAAATGCTTTCTAAGTCTCTTCACAAACCAGTTCATATTCTTTGTTCATAATATGAAGAGTTCTTATTTTGGTTCTGAGATGAGGTTTTACCAAATCTAACAGTATTTCTTTCTCATCATGTGAGCAAATAGGGAGAAGAATGTCTAATGTTTATTCTCTAATCCTAATATCTTCCTCTATTTCTTGTCTTTTCAATATGTCTAGTATGTTCCATACTTTGTCTGGTATGACTGTCTTGAGTTCCAATATTGACCTTTTAAACTTGATCATATGAGAGATAATCATAGAATGAATTTCTGATTTATCTATCTCTTGGTACTTGTTATAGACATTTTTAATAAAGTCTAGTCTTCCTTCATTGACAATTTTGTTCCTTAAGACTGTCAGACTAGGTCTGAATCCTACCTCATGAGGGGCTTGAGTGTTCTTTACTTTGCTCCTTCTTGTCCTTGAGGATGGCCGACCTGTGGGAACTTGCTTCCTTCTTCTGGTCAAATTGCTTGGTACTGAAGGTGGAGAGGATTCTAGATCAATGGTGGTAGAAGGCACAAATGTACCTTCATCAGACTTCTTCCTTTTCTTCTTGGGGATATCATCAGATTTTTCTATTTTCACTTCTGCAGAAATTTGCTTAAGTTCTTCATTTACTTTTTCAGATCTGTCAAGATCATCAAGGGATGCTTCAAGATTCTTTTTCAAATGTTTCTCTACTGTTGAATCCATGATCTCCTCAAGTGGTTAAACTTTCTTTCAGAGGACCAGAGACCTGATACCAATTGTTAGAAACACTAAGGGGGAGTGAATCAATGTTTGTTACTTTATCTTTATTTTAGAAATTTGAAACTTAAATCAAATAGATAACAATTGAAGCATAACACAATAACACATAACACAAGATATGGTTACAGGGAAACCTTGATCAGAGGAAAACCCCGGTGGGAATTAGTACCCACAAATGATTGTACTAGTCTAATGAACATGTTAGATTTCCTTTGCCCTGTTAGGAGCAGTATTTACAATGCAAGTATAATGACCCTGTTAGGAATCTTTACAAAACCCTGTTAAAGGTGGTTGGCTCACTCCTCAATAGGATGAAGGCTACAACCTTCAGGTAATAGATATATACTATATCAAAAGAAGAACTACTCTAATGACACTATTGTCTAATCAGTTTCATTTATGCGCAGATGCTTTGATCTCTTGAAGACTTCTACTTCATACTGATTTCCTTATATTGTTCTTCTGAATATATTCTCTACTTCTTTTGCATCAACACTCCTAATACAAAAGTGCATGTCTAGTATATATACATGCCTAAATAGACGCAACTAAAAACAAAACCTTAGTCAGCCCAAAAACAACATACACAACACTTCCAAACAAATTGGCTTAAGCATGTTTACATGAGTGTTTAAGACATAATTACAAACATAGTACAATAGGCGCATAGCCATTACAAAACAAAAAATTATACACTAATCCAAAATCCAAAGTCGGCTTCATATTCTATTTTTTGAACTGTTAGTGGCTCTTGAACTTCCTGTAACTTCTCTGTACTATTATATTGTACCATGCTTGTATAGACTAAGCTTCATTACATGTCATAAAGCTTAAGTATAAAGGTGCATAGTCTAACTCAATCGTACACATGTGCGCTAGTTCTCTAATCAACTATATATCTCTGTACTGCTCTATTTTCTATACTTAACCAATTTTGATCTTCAAAGTTTACTATCAAAACTTCGTATGACTTTGCTGCCATAATGACAACACAAAATAGGCCATATACATCCTGAGTGTCAACTTTCCAATAACAACATGGTTAATCATGTCAACAAGCCTCTATTGATTTGTCACTCTTGTAACAAGGTTGGACACATCTCAAGGTTTTGCAGATCTAGAGAACAAAAACAAGGAAGACCTAATAAGTCTCAAGGGTCTCTATTTGAAGAATCTTGAGAAGTCATGTTTGTGAAAGCTACAGAAGATTCAGGAAAAATATGGGTTGAAGTAAAAGAAAGATGATGGTGTTGACAAAGTTGTAGATGCATCCATAGTGGACACAACTTCTACTTCTGGATAGATGACCCTCATGGTCATAGGGGAGCTAGACAAGCTCTAAACCCCTGCACAGAAGGTATACTCACCTCTGAGTATGCACCTTTAGTTTTATGTTCTTGGTAACATTTTGATACAGTATGCAAGAGTGCAAGGTTCTAAGTGGAGCAGGAACTAAAATTGGAATTCAGAAATCATGTTACGGAAACAAGCATTAATTGCAGTAACTCATTTATAAGTCACTAAAATATCTAATGTCTTCACTTTTACATTTAAGATTGAGAATTTGGAGAGCACAAGAGATTCAAGCATCTTAGTATTGACTAATTATCATTGGTTGGTTAGCAAAGTGGATTGCAGTTGTAACGGAACCCTAGTGCAGACGCGTCATTTTAGAATCTCTATGAAAACCCTATTTAAGCAAGATACAAGTAAGTAATGGCAACTCCTATAGTTTTTAACGTCTCTCAGAAGAAGAGATATGTGTTTAATAAGCATCCTTTCAAGTCGATTTTGGATGATGTTGAAGGAGCATTTTTGAAGACTCCGTTAGGAGTCATGCATGTTGAGGATATACGCACTTACATTTACTATAACGAGGAGTCTATTGGTGATAAAAGCATAGCAAAGATCATGGCATCTATGATTAACCTTGATTACTCATTCAAGGATGAATTCTCACATCTCTCAAATAACCCTATCTTTGAGTATACAAATGTGCATGAGTTCTATGAACAAGAATGGGTTAAAATTCTACTCAGTAGGACTCATGATGATCTATTTTGGATTGGTGAAGTTCCTGTCTGTATTACTATTGATCTCATTCATGAGATGACTATAATCTCTAAGATCGGTCCCATTCTTCCCATTGGAAAGGATGTCAAGAAATAGGTTGAGCAAGTATGCTTATCTAGGAGTGATAGGCACGGAATGATTGTTGATCCTATTGTGAAGAAAGACATCAAACGCATCACCATAATACTTGGTTACAAGTTTTAGCACACAAGCAGACTAAATATAACCTTTGTGAGATATTGTGCACACAGCTAATTGAGAATATTAAAGCTATCAAGCATGACAAAATTAAAATATTCATATTTGGTTCCTTGATTATATACATGTAATTCCACATTGTTGGTAAGGTTTCTAATCTTTATCTAGATAGAAGAAAACCTACCTTGTCTCAAATTTTGTTGAAAGCTACATCTGAAAGTAGTATAAAGGATTCTATGGATACGCAGATCAAGACATTCAAAATTAAGATGCAGAAGAGGTTTAGAATACCTGAGAAGATAGTTGACAAATACAAGGACACCATATGCTTTATGGTAGAAACAGATTGTACATGCATGGAAGCAGTTGATCTAAGAACCAAATGGATTCACCCACTTGGTTATGAGGTAGAAGAACATATTTTGGAAGGATATGCACAATTCCTTCTATCTGCGCCTAAAGATCCAAATGAGCCTAGATGGGAACATATAGAGAAAAGACAAATCAATTTGATTATGTCCTATACAGTGCAAATAATAAGAGGAAAGCATCAAGGATTATCTCTAACATTCTGAAAGTTCATGGTGTCACCCAAGAAGACCTAGATAAAGCTAGGGAAGCTAAAATTGCTAGAGAACTTAAGAAAACACCTATAGAAGTCAAAATTGAAAAATCTGATGATATCCATAAGAAGAAAAGGAATAATTCTGGTGAGAGCATATATGCGCCCTCTACTACTATTGACCTAGAATACTCTCCGCCTTCTGTGCCAAGCAATCTGACTAGAAGAAGGAAGCAAGTCCCCACAAGCCACCCATCCTCAAGGACAACTCGAAGAAAAGTAAAGAATACTCAAGCTCCTCCTGAGGTAGGATTTAGACCTAGTCTTGAAATCTTGAGAAATAGAATCATTAATGAAGGATGATTAGATTCAATTGAAAATTTCTATGATAAATATCAAGAGATTGATAAATCAGAGATACATTCTATGATTATATCACATATGATCAAGTTCAAAAGGTCATTTTTGGAACTTAAGACAGTCATTCCAGACAAATTATGGAACATACTTGACTTATTAAAAAGACAAACCATAGAAGAGGATATGAGGATTAGAGAAAAAAAATTAGATAATCTTCTCCCTATTTTCTCACATGATGAGAAGGCGATACTGTTAGATCTGGTAAAACCTCATCTAAGAACTAAGATGAGAACTCTACACATTATGAATAAAGAGTATGATTTGGTTGGAAAGGAGGCTGAAAAATCATTTGAGAAAGTTTTTTTGGAAAGATACATGTATCCATCAATGGTGCCTACAACTAAAGTGACTCCAGTTCTCTCCAAGCAATAAAAAAAATTAGAGATTCTAAATGTACCCATGATAGGCCCACAGGATTCTGCACCCAAAGTATTGTCACCTTCTAATGCAGTCAAAGATTCAGATAAAACCATTATGATAAATGATGTTGAGATAACCATGTCAGCCTTAGATGATGATTTAAATAAGTTTGAGGAAGCCTTTGTGAGTATTAAAGAACCTCAAACATTATGCATTGATAAAGCTTCTTTGCAGCAAGAACAAGTTCCAATTGAAGAAACAACAGGTCAGGATAAAGATAAAAAGGATGAACCTAAAGAACTACCCTCTGTTGAGATTCCAATGAAGAGTGAATGTATGGATGTGATTCAAAATGCAATATTCACTCCATCTATCAAACCATCAATGTCATTGTTGTCAATTTTGACCCCTGACACATCAAACCAAGATGCATGGGGAGAAGAAGATTTGATCAAAATAAGTGTATTGGCCATGGAGAAAGCAAAAGAGAAACAAGTAATGAGAAATCCTCTCTTTCTTGAGTCAGTCAACATTTTGAACAACTTAGTGCCAGCAGATAAGAAATTGGCAAATATTGAATCAGTTGATGATGTCGATAGTATCTTGACAAGCTTCAAAGAAAATTTCACAAGCCTAGTAGACTTAGCTACTAAAATTGTAGAAGACAAGTAAAAAAAGGAAAGATTGGATGAATTAATAAAGAACTTCTCATTAAATCTTAACTCATTGAAGATTGGTCAAGCAATTCTGAAAGAGTTAGTAGCAAAAGGCAGAAAAGTGATAGCTAACTATATGGACAGAGGTAAGCTCACTTCAGAACATACAAATAAGATTGAGGAAGAAAGCATCTTGATTGAAACCATAAGAAAATCATTTTAATTCTCTTCTCAAGACATCAATATTTGTAACAACATCTATCAAGGGAAGTTAGATAAAATTGAGAAAGCCAAGATAGAGATTAGCAAGATAAGGACCAGACAAACACAACTGAGAAATGCACTTGTGCCCTCCTTAGTTGTACTGAATGAGAATATCAAGTAGATTGATGCAACTATTGTCACATATGATCAAGGCCCCTACATGGATTTGATAAAGATAGAGACACTCACCTATGCGTTATGTGCCCATCTTCGGACTGTTGATGCACTCAAGGTGTTTTGGCAGCAAGAAGTCAAAAACCTGTAGATTGCATATCCAGATGTGTACTCTGAGTAAGTACTTAGAGATTTTCATTTTTTGGAACCTTTGTCATTAATGTCAAAGGGGGAGTATAGTGTATAAAGGAGCATAGTGTATATAGCCTAAGTTGAAATAGTATGAGGAGATATATCAATATAAGTACAATTCTATTTATGAAGTCAAAGTTTAGTAACTTGGCCACATTCCTTTGTTGCCATTAATGACAAAGGGGGAGATTGTTGGAAAGTTGAATTTACTAAGATTATATGACTAGTTTTGTGTTTTCATTATGGCAACAACATCATATGAAGTTTTGATAGTCAGTTCATAAACTTTGAAGATCATAATTTGGCTAAGTATATAAGACAGTGCAGACAGAGATATACCTGTTGATCAGAGCACCAGCGAGTGTGCGAATGAACTCATCATGATTTGTGCCTTCAGATATAATCTTTCGATATAGCATTATACTAATTCTACACACACAGTATCAGATATGTCTATATGATGAAGTTACAGGAAAATTAAGTGTCACAAGCAGTTCAGCAGAACAGAGCATGGAGACGACTACAGATTTTGATTAGTGCATATTAATTTGTTTTTTTTATGGATATGCACCTATTTTAATATGTTTTTAATGATGTTATTATTACTCATATAAAAATGCTTAATCCAATTAACTTGGGAGCATTGTGTATGTTGATTTTGGGCCGACTAAGTCTTAAGTTTTGGTCGTGTCTATTGAGTATGTATATATACATAATATGTATTTTGTATTAGCATGTTGAATGGTGAGAAGATAATGATTTTAAGTAAGATAGCAGTAAAAGAAGAATAATCATTATAAGATAAAGCTCTACCAGTGATTAGATTTTCAGCGCAAAAAAGGAACTGATCAAACAACCAGTGTCTTAATAGCAGTTCATCTTTCAGATATTGTGAGTATATGTTATCAGGATGTTGTAGCATTCTTCTTAATGAGCAGTGAGCTCTAGTAGTGTGTCTTCCATCTTTAATAGGGTTTTTAAAAGACTCCTAACATGGTCATTGTACTCAGCATTGTAATGACTTCTCCTAACAGGGCAAAGGAACTCTAACAAGTTCATAAGACTAGTGCAATTATTTGTGGGTACTAATTCCCACCGGGATTTTCCTCTAATCAAGGTTTCCCCGTAAACATATCTTGTGTTATGTGTTTTGCTTATTGAATTTTTTATCTATTTATTGGGCTAAGTTTTAAGTTTCTAAAATATAATAAATTATTGAACACTGATTCACCCCCCCCCCCACACCCCCGCNTTTCTAAAATATAATAAATTATTGAACACTGATTCCCCCCCCCCCCCACACCCCCGCTATTAGTTTTCCCATTCCTAACACAATCCTCATGCATGTGAGATCCATAATCTCTCATATTTCTTATTTTACAATTTCATTATTAACCTATCTTCTACTATCTTCTACCCTAATCTATGAACATAACAATACATCTATACAAGAGGAAACCAAAAAGGTCAGCAGCAAAAGATCCGCATAGGAGGAAGCAATGACCCAGATTTAGGTCGGCACATTCCCCAATGAGAGATCCTAAATTAATATTGAGACTAAAAATTAACTATAGATGTCGGCCAGAAGAACAATCAGTCAAAACCTACTCGGTGAGACATGAACAGGAAGAACATCAAGTAGAGAGGAACAACTATCGAGACCATTTGGTGAAACTGAGCCAAAGAAAGTAACTGAGTCGATAAGGAACCAAGCCTTCCACCGAGAACTCCAAAGTAGTTACCGAGCATTTTACTGAATGTCTCCACCAATCTACTGAGCTCCAAAAGAAAAATATGTTTTTTTTTAATACAGGATTTCCATGTACCCAAGATTCTCCTGCATCAACAAAGGAGATGAGAGAATTTGAAGAAGAAGAAGAAAGAGAGCTTCAATAATTGGAAGCATTGGTGGAAAAAAGACCATCAAAAGGATCTGGTAAGTACAAAGGAAAATTCCCTTTAAATTTTTTTATTGTAAGAAGATAAAACATTATGCCTCAGATGTCTGGAAATATTTCCTAAGCATAAGTCTGATAACTCTTAAGATGAAAATAAGTGCTAGTATGTTGTTGTTGATGAGGGAATCACTGATGTTGAATATGATAATGTTAACAGTGGAGATGAACTTGTTTTTGTTTCAATTCAAGAGGATGAATCTAAGTCTGCAAATCCTATATCTAACATTCCTGCTATTAATATTGTTGAAGATATCATGTTAATGTTTCTATTAATAATATGATTAAGGAAGGAATCTCAGCCACTCAAGATGAAGAAAAATCCCTAAAGGATGTCAAGGAAGATAAATGGATTATTAACAATGGCTTCTCATATCACATGTTTGGTGATATGAAATAAAATTTGGAATATGAGAAGTATGAAAGTGGTACTGTCAAGAGGAGAGATACCCTAAAGGTGAGAGCTCTATGATTAATACTTCTATTAAAAATGATGCTAATAATATTGTGATTGATGTTCATGATAATTATTCTATTGAGAAGACCAATACTAAAGATAGTTCTACTAGTAATTTATATACATGGAGTAATGTTGAAGAGATTATCCATGATAAGCCTATAAGTTACACTACTAAAGAAGAGAAAGTAATAATCACTCAATTGGATAGGAAGAATGATTGGCTGATAGTTAGTGGATGTTCACATTATATGAATGGTGACATAACCAAGTTTATTAAATATGAAGAATGTGATGATAGAATTGTCAGATGAGGTGACATCACTAGAGGGAAGATCAAAGAAAAAGGTACCAAATCTTTGGATGGTAAGAATACAACTGATGATATACTATATACATGGAAGGATTAAATCACAATCTTCTTAGTGTTGGACAATCAATAGACAAGGGATATGGATTATACTTCAAGAATAACAAATACAGAATTGTCAATAATTGTAGAGTAGAAATTGAATCAAGATAAACAAGATGTCAGAATCAATCAAGGATTGCTACAACAAAATCAGAATTAGATAACAAATGTCTTGGTGAAGACTAATGAAGAGGATGATACATACAAAGGAGGAGTATCACAAGAGTCATAAGTGAAGGCAAGAATATTAAAGTATGATAACTTGGGTCATTCTAATAAAATTCACTTGACTTCTCAGTGTAGTAAAATTTAGTTTGGTTCTTCCAAAAGTAGCTTAGATGAATAAAGTATTAGAATGCTAACTCTTTTTGTAAATCAAATTCAGAACATATTAGTGAGATCAAGAATTAAAGAAGGAAGAAAAGATAGCAAGGATAAAGAAATGGAGAAAGAAGAATCTACAATTCATGTTAAGATTCATAATTAGAAAAATCTTGATGAAAAATAATTTTTTAACGATGGAATTGTAGAATCAGCTAAAGGCAAATCCAAGACAAAGCATCAGGTGAATAAGATAAGAATTGTAGAAGATCATATTTGCTTGATTTCTAAGATTGAGGCAATATAAGTATGCAAAGCATGCATAAATGATCTTTGTGTTAGAGTCATAGAAGAAGAACTTAGAATTACAAATGAGTATAAGGAGAATCTCAAAATATTTGTAGCCAAGATTGAAGCACTGCTAATTCAAAGAAGGTCAATAGACAACAATGGTATTGGATTAGAAAAAGGAGAATGTTCCAAATCCAACCAGAACAATTCTAAATCAAGGAACAAGAAAAAGAAGAGGACCAAGAGGATTAACTTGGCAAAGGAGTCAAAACATCTAAGGTTCATAGGTAAAATTCTTGCTTGCAATGAGTTTGGACACAAAGAAGTTGAAAAGGATATATATGTTTTAATTGTAGAAGGGATGATCATGGTCTAAGCATGTACAATAGTATGAAAAAGAAAACTAATACTGGAAAAAGGGAAAAGGTTAGATGTTTTGCATGTAATATATTTGGTCGCATTGGTAGTCAATGCACTGTAAAGAAGAAAGAAAAGGATGGAAAAAAAAGGTTTTTGTATGAATCAGATGCAACTTATTTGATCTTACTACTGAGAATTGCAAAGGCAAGATGGTGAAAAAAGGTGACACTAAAAGAGAGAACAAGAAAATAAGGAAGAATGATTAGAGCAATAAGAAAGAAGATATGAGAGATAAACATGAGAATAGAAATGTGAAAGGAAAAGAAAAACAGAAAGGAGACAAGGAACAGAAGAAAAAGAAAAGGAAAAGAAGAAAGAAGAACAAGGATACTATAGAAAAGGGATATACTTCTATTAATCCCAAAGGCGAGTCAAGAGGACTTGCTCCTCTAAAAAAAATAAGATGCATAAGAATGCATCAATCCAGAGGACTTCATGAAAATATCATTCAATATGGATTGGTGTATGGAGCCTGGTACTCAAGGGGAGTAGTATGCATGGTGAAAATTTGAAAAAATCTAGAGTAAAGAATTTGAATAAAGTTACATGTAAATATAGGAATCAGATTGATGAGTTTTTAATGCTTGAATAATAATTGAATGTGTTTAGTGTATATGAGATGTGTGTGCAAGAGAGTAAGATGAGCTTGACAAAGTAGTAGAAATAAAGAAGGAAAAGGAAGAAGACATTAATATGACACATAAAGTTTATAAGAATAAATGATACACCTTTTTCATTGATGTCAAAGGGGGGGAGAAGATGTGAAAAACAATCTAGTATGAAGAGTGAGTGAAAAAGAGAAGAAGATGTGGAAGACAACAAAGAAAAGATCAGAGGAGAAGATAAGAAGGAAGATGATTAGATGAGAGCAACGAGTTTATGTACACTTGCACATAAGAAATAAGTTAGTCAACAAGAGTGGTGTGTATCTAAGGGGGAGAAACTAATAGAGAGAAGAGTATGTATTCAGATTGGAATAAAGGAGAGCATGTTCCCATGGGGAGCAGAGCTAAAGTAGAGAAGTGTTAGAGAGACTCTGAATAATAATTATGGATATTCTTGGTAGCATTGTTGATTATCTTTCTAGGAGTGAGATTGTTGGTTTTTTATTGCATTACTTATTTTTCACATCACATATTTCCATCAATGCCAAGTGGGGAGATTGTTCACATATTGACATGTTGGATGTGTTTTCAATGATTTCAACATATCAGAGGAACCAAAGGAATTGATCATAATATCTATTTGATTTTTTCTAACTTAACTATTTCAAGTTAGCCAATGGAATAGGATGTTTAGAGGTATGGTGAGAATCAGATATTGGAGATATGAAGCCATGCACATGGGAGATTGTTGATGAAGGTCAATACATAGCTCACTCAAAGTTCCAGAGGATATCATGAATATTTGGGCACGATTCAAGGTCGGGATTGGTGACTGGCAGACTGGGTGATAGACAGTATTGATAGGAAGATAGAAAGAGGTTTGGTGTGAAAAATCAAGTTATAATTTCATGGATTGAACCTAGGAGTGTGCTGGGGACATATTCAAGTGCCTTCAACTTGGAGGTTTCATACTTCAAAGGTCCGCAAAGCATAATCTTATTATTTCATAGACTTATTGATAGTGGTATTCAAGTTTCGTGAAAAAGAGATGGAAAATCCAATGGTTATGGTGGATTTAAATATTTGAGTGTTTATAATGATGCTATAGGATGTTCTTGAAGTATATGCTTGATTATTTGGTGATACACATGGATCAGAAGGATTAGATTGGATTTTTTGGTCAATAATAATATTTTTATTATTATTCATGTTCTTGGTTGACTTAGTTGGTAAATTGTGTTGTGTAAGTGCTAAATCATGAAATCTAGGTGTGTTATGATCTCGGGGTGGTTGGTATAGGTCATGGATATGATTTGACAGTCAGAGATGGATTATTATCAAGATATTTGGTGTGTAGATTTGAAGAGATGATGAATAAGGTTTTGTCAACCTAGTTCTTGATATAAGATGATGAATTAGGGAAAATTCAAGGTGTGGATCATGGATGCAAATGCTAGAAGTGGATAGCAGAGGAAGAGCCTAATTCAATGATGATTAGAAGTGTTTCAACAATGGGGTTGAATAGAAATTTTTATTGTGCTACGTTGGAGTTGTATCAAACATAAGGTAGATGTCATTTACACAATTCACAATAATATAGATCATTATAGTGATCAGATTGTAAGGCAGTGAGCCTTCCTCATGGTTGTAGCATGAGGATTTTTATTCAAGCAGCGATCTCTTGGTAGTGAGTCTAAATGCATGTGCATTCCCCATATATTGTAATAAGTTTTATACTTCTAACAAGTGTTTACTTATTGTGGGTAATCATCCCGGCCATAGTTTTCCCCCTAACAGGGTTTCCATGATAAAAATCATATGTCAAGTGTGTGGATGGGATTCTGATTTGTGGATGCATGCATATTTCTCTTTCAAGTAATCAGATTAGAGTTTAGGGTTTTTATTTTGAAGGGTTTTAAGGACTAAGGATTTAAAGTTTAAATTTTTGGGAACAACTAATTCACCCCCCTCTTACTTGTTCATTGCCATATTATCAACAATCCCTAGCTACTCAAGTTTTCCAAGAGGACAAGTGGGTGATAGAAAACGGATGCTCTCATCATATGACTAGTGATAAGAGAAAGTTTGTGAGCTTTAAAAATTATGATGGTGTTATTGTGAAATGGGGAGACAACTCAAGTGGTATGATTAGAGGAAGAGGTTATATTTCTTTGGATGGAAAGAATAATATTGATGGTGTGTTGTATATGGAAGGTTTGAAACACAATATTCTAGTGTTGGACAGATGATGGACAAAGGTTATGGCTTTCATTTCAAGAATGGTAAGTGCACAATCATGAATGACTCAGGGATAAATATTGCATCAAGATCAAAGACAAAAGGTAACATATTTCATTTGAATAGTAGTCTAAAAAGCTTCTTGATTTCTCAAATAGATGAAAGTTGGTTATGGCATAAAAGGTTGTGTCATGTGAACTTTGACAATAATGTGGCTATAAGTTCTACTTAAGTTGCTAGAGATCTTCCTAGGGTAAAGAAGCCTTATAACACTATTTACAAAGAATGTCAATTGGATAATAAAAAAAGAGTTTCTTTCCACTCTAAAAATAAAAATTCAAATGGATTGTTAGATCTTGTTCATACTAATTTGTGTGGTCCTACTAAGGTAAGAAGTCAGGAATTCGATAAATATTTCATGTTTCTCATTAATGATTTCTCTAGGATGGTATGGGTAACTTTCTTGAGATAAAATTCTGAAGCTTTTGATAAGTTCGAGATCTTTAAGATAATGGTTGAGACTCAGAAAAGATTGAAGCTAAAGTGTTTAAAATTAGACAGAGGTGGTGAATTCACATCCAATAAGTTTAATTATTTTTGTAAAATCCATGGAATAAATGACATTTATATACTCCTAGGACTCCACAACAAAATGGAGTGGTGAAGAGGAAGAACATGTCTATTCTTGACACTTCTAAGACCATGATGCTTGAAATAAATGTTCCATAGATGTTTTAGAGAGAATTGGTCAACACCTTATGAACTTTGGTGTGGAAATATGCCTACAATTAGGTATTTTATAATTTTTTGTATCAGATGCTATATCAAGAGAGATGAGGATATAGGGAAATTTGATGCAATAAGTGATGAAGGTTTATTTCTTGGGTATTATACCAAACACAAGGCGTATAGGTGCTACAACAAGAGGTTGAATAAGATAGTTGAAAGTGCTAATGTAAGAGTGGATGCAAGCCTTGAGAATTTATAAAGATGTGTTGATTATGATTTTGATGATCAAAATGGCAATACTAATCAGGAACAACTAAAGCAAGTTCGGAACAATTTCCAAAGTGATCTGGTGATAGCAGACGGTGAAACCTATACAAGTGGAGAGTAAGGAACACATGAACCAAGGGTAAGGCAGAAGGCACCAAGGTATGTGATATTGAATCATTCTGAAGATTAGATTATTGGTGATAGGAACAAGGATGTTCAGACTAGGAGAATGATTGCTTAAGATTATATTTTCCTAATCTCAGATATTGAACCCAAGGATGTAAGTGAAGCTTGCAAAGATGATAATTGGGTTAAAGCCATGGAAGAATAATTGCCACAGATTGAGAAAAACAACACATGGATTCTTGTTTCTAGGCCTGAGGACAAGAATGCTATTGGTACAAAATGGGTGTTTAGGAATAAATTGAATGAAGGTGGAGAAGTTGTTAGAAATAAACAAAGATTGGTATGCAAAGGATATGCTCAAATGGAGGGTATTCACTAAGAAGAAACTTTTGCACCAGTGACAAGACTAGAAGCGATAAGACTATTTCTTTATTTTGCAGCTCATAATAACTTCAAACTTTATTAAATAGATGTGAAATCTGAATTTATAAATGATGAGTTGGAAGAAGTGTACATAGAGTAACCAAATAGTTTTCTATTGATTGATCAATGGAACATAGAGTGTCAACTGAAGAAAGCATTATATGGGTTGAAGTAGGCTCTTAGAGCTTGGTATTCTAGATTGGAGAAATATTTGTTGAAGCTTGGTTTTAGCAAAGGTATTGTTGATAGTAATTTGCATTTCAAGGTAGATAATGAGGACATTTAGATTGTTGAGGTATTTGTTGATGACATTATCTTCGGAGGTAATTATAAGTTAAGCAACAAATTTACAATAGAGATGCAAAGTGAGTATGAAATGTCCATGATAGGAGAGATCAAATTATTTTTGGGATTGAAACTTACTCAATTAGAAGAATAGATTTTTATATCTCAAGCATAGTATGTGAGGGAATTGTTGAATAGGTTTGGGTTGGATGACTCAAAACCAGTGGGTAGACCTAGGGTGATCGGATGCAAGTTTACAAAGGATGACTAGTCCCCTAAAGTAAATTAGTTTAGATATCAATCAAAGGTTGGTGGTTTACTTTATTTGACTCATACAAGGCCATATATTATGAATGGTGTATGTCTTGTATCCATAATTAAAGTAGATCCAAGTAAGAATCATGATGTTGTTGTGAAGAGGATATTCATATATCTAAAAGAGGAAAAGGACTTTGGGATATGGTATCCTAAAGGAGATGATTTCACTTTGTGTGCTTATACAAATGTTGATTAGGCAAGTGATGTTGATGAAAATAAAGGTAAAAGTGGTGGTGCTTTCTATTTGGGTAGAAGATTGGTTTCTTGTATGAGCAAGAAGTAAAATTCCATCTCCTTATCTAATGCAGAGGCATGGTACATTGTTGTTGGTAAATAATGTACATAAGTTGTTTGGATGAAGAAAATATTGTCTGATATCAGAGTTATCTTTGATGAGCCTATTGTTATATATTGTGATAAGTCAAGTGCAATCAAAATTTATAAGAATCCTTTGCAACATTAAAGTACAAAGAATATATCAATTAAGTTCAATTTATTGAGAGAGAATGTGAATGAAAAGGAAGTGAGATTAGAGTATATCCCTACTAAGGAACATATTGTTAATATATTCACAAATTCATTGCCTAAGGATACATTTGAATATCTTAGAGGAAATTTGGGGTGATTTCCCCTCCTAATAAGAACTAAAGATGTAGAGGTGTGCATCATTTTGTGGGCTTAATAGTCTAATCTTATGATATGGATTGATATGGGGAGGTTGCTACTTAGTGGGAGTATTCAGTTGTTATGTTATTTTGGTGCTTATTATTTTTAGAGGGAACACACACACACACACACACACACACACACACACAGAGAGAGAGTTGTTTATATATTTTCCATTGATTTTAAAGGTGGAGAAGAAGGCATGTGAAAAAATCTTAGGGTGTGAGATCAAAGGGGGAGTTGTTTATTTCATGTTTTTCATGACATGTGTTATCATAAATTCCAAAAGGGGAGATTATTGGGTAGATGCACACATGTATCAGAAGATGTATTAGTTAGATGTGTTGTCATTGATGTTAACATATATGTTGGACTATTTGGATGATAGTTTAGATAGTGGTGTAGTATGTTCAGAGGTCTAGTGAGGTAAGGTTATTTCATATAAGGGGTTGTGGACATTAGGAGATGTTGAAGATGGTATATATTTTGTCTATGTAAAGTTACAGAGGTGCACGTGAAGGTTTGGATGAGTTATGAGGTTAGGTATGGTGACTGGTATTTCCAGTTGTTTAGAAAGGTGATAGTGTGTCAGAAAAAGGTTTAGTGTGCACGTTCAGGTGGATATTTTTCTTTGTGCATCTAGGTGGATGTTTGAAACATCCAAATGTGTTCTCAATTCAAAAGTCTCATGGTCGAGAGGTCTATAAGATATTTTTCATTTGTATTAGAGGGTATTAATGGTGTTCTTAAGGTTCAGCATGAGTGATGCTGATAAATCTGATGATTTGGATGGCATTTAATGTTTTTCAGGTATTCATGATGCCTATGGATGTTCTTGGATTGTGTGCATTCTAATTTGGTGGTCCACATTGATTATGGTGATCAAATTTGAAGGATTTTTTAGTCGATGCTAATATTCTTTATGTTCTTGTTTGACTTTATCAGTAAAACATTTTGTGGATGTCGAGGCATGATTTGTGGAAAAGTTATGAGCTCGAGGTTGATGATAGGGATCATTGTTATGGATTGGTGGTCAAACATTAATTTTAATTTATAGTTTTGGCACATATATTTGGATTTTGAAATGAAGGGTGAGTCTACCTTGTTTATTTTTCAAGGATGATGAACTGGATATAAATAGGGAAAAATTGGGTGGCGCGGATGTGTGGAATTGCTTGGAGATCAAGTGTGTAGAATTTTAGAGGATTGAATCTCTCTTTTGAAGGTTGAAGAGAGGATTTGAATAGAGATATGATTTTTCTTCATTGGAAGTAACCTAGGCATAGGTTATATGCCATTATACATTTCAAAAATATTAGACTGGTCATTGTAGTGATCTTGTAGGCAAGTGAGCCTATCATAGGGTTGTAGCCCTTTTGTATTTGAGCAGTGAGCTCTAGGAAATATGCCTAAATGCATGTGCATTCCTATTTGTAATATGTGTTATAATTCTAACAATTTATAGTCATATAATATGGGTCTTTATCCCCACTGTAGTTTTCCCCCTAACGGGATTTCCACAATAAAATATTTATGTCAAGTATTGTGGATGTATTTTCTCATTTATACGTGCATGATTAATCATTAAGATCAAAAGTAAGGGTTTTAAGGTTTGAAGGTTTGAATATTTCAAACAAATGATTTACCCCCCACCCCCCCTTAGTTGTTCGCTTCCATATTTCCTACACTACTAGGAACTTAAGAAGTTCTACATTTTGCACACATTCCTCCATAGTTATTTCATAATCAAGTTCTCTCAGTCATAATTTTATTCCAAGAAGCAATGGTCTATGTCCACCAATAAATTAATATTGTCTCTATAGTTTTCCACACAACCTACTGAAATCTTGTAGTAAGTTGTTTTTTTTCAATTCAGTAAAGTATTTTCTACATGCAAAAATTTTATTATCCAATGTATTCTAGTGGTGTCTATATTTGTCTTCCTATGGGTACTGCCTCACTCCATACAAAATTCTCCTTTAGTGGGAGTGAATTCATAAATTAAAATACAAGATGGACTGCCAGAGACCTCAAATGAAAAGTATACCCTTACTTCTTTGTTAACATCAAATTATGCAAGAAGTGTAGTCTCAACAATTCACACAAATCAAAATCCATACCTTCTTTCACTGTTTGATGGGAAACATGTACTGTAATTCATGGAGTAGAACCTCCCTATTTTGGAAATAAATTGTATAAGTTATACTGCAAGCTGCATACTTATTGAAAGGATAAATGATGGTATCAATCTACAATGCACTTAGATATCTTGTCACATTAGTTAATTATGTGACTTCCTTGTTCTTATTTAATTTCATGATAGGTATTGACATAGGTAGTGAATTCACATCTAGTGAGCTCAATTCTTTTTGTTAAAAGCATGGAATAAAGAGACATTTATCTGCTCCTAGGACTCCATATAAAAATTGAGTGGTGAAGAGGAAGAACGGGTCTATTCTTGACACTACTAGGACCATGATGCTTGAAAGAAATGTTTCATAGATATTTTGGAGAGAAACGGTCATCACTGCAGTCTACACTCTCAATCAGGTGTAAATTAAAGGAGATGTTAGTAAGACACCTTATGAAATTTGGTGTGGAAATGTGCCTACAATCAGGTATTTGTGAATTTTTGGTAACAAATTCTATATCAAGAGAGATGAGGATATACAAAAATTTGATGCAAGAAGTGTTGAAGGTTTATTTCTTGGGTATTCTATCCAAAGAAAGGCGTAAAGGTGCTACAACAAGAGGTTGAAGAAGATAGTTGAAAGTGCTAATGTCAGAGTGGATGAAAGACTTAAGAATCTATCCAAATCTATTGATTATGATTTTGATGATGATCAGAATGTTAGTACTAATCAGGTACAAAAACATCATGTTCCGAACCAAGTCCAAAGTGGTCTGGTGATAACAGTTGATGAAGCCTATACAAGTGGAGAGGAAGGAACACAAGAACCAAGGGTAAGGCCGAAGACACGAAGGTATGTGAGATTGAATCATTATAAAGATTAGATTATTGGTGATAGAAACAAGGGTGTTCAGACTAGGAGAAGGATTTCTTAAGATCATAATTGCCTAATCTTAGAGATTGAACCCAAGGATGTAAGTGAATCTTGCAAAGATGATAATTGGGTTAAAGCCATGGAAGAATAATTTCCACAGATTGAGAAGAATAACAAATGGACTCTTGTTCCCAGGCCTAAGGATAAGAATTTTATTGGTACAAAATGGGTGTTCAAGAAAAAATTGAATGAACATGGAGAAGTTGTTAGAAATAAAGAAAGATTGGTATGAAAATGATATGCTCAAATGTCCAGGGTATCGACTATGAAGAAAATTTTGCACCAATGATAACGCTAGAAGCGGTAAGACTATTTCTTGCTTTTATTGCTCACAAGAACTTCAAAATTTATCAAATGAATGTGAAATATGCATTTCTAAATGGTGAGTTTGAAGAAGTGTGCATAGAGAAACCAAATGTTTTTCCAGTGACTGATCAACCGAACATGGTGTGTAACTGAATAAAGCATTATATGGGTTGAAGAAATCTCCTAGAGCTTGGTATTCTAGATTGGGAAAATATCTACTAAAGCTTGGTTTTAACAAAGGTACTTCTGATGGTAATTTCTATTTCAAGGTAGATAATTAGGACATTTTTATTGTTGAGGTATTTATTGATGATATTATCTTTAGAGGTAATGATAAGTTGAGCAAGGAATTTGAAATAGAGATGCAAAGTGAGTTTGAAATTTCCATGATAGGAGAGATGAAATTATTTTTGGGATTGCAAATTACTCAATTAGAAGAATGAATTTTCATATCTTAGTCCAAGCATGTGACGTAATTGTTGAAGAGGTTTGGGTTGGATGACTCAATACCAATGGGTACAACTATGGCGATCAAATGCAAGTTGACAAAGGATGATGAGTCCCCTACAATAAATAAGTCTAGATATCAATCAATGGTTAGTGGTTTAATTTATTTGACTCATACAAGACCATATATCATGAATTATGTATGTCTTTTATCCATATTTCAAGAAGATCCAAGAAATAATCATGTTGTTGTGAAGAGGATATTCAGATATCTAAAAGGGACAGGCAGCTTTGGGATATGGTATTCTAAAGAAGACAATTTCACTTTGTGTGCTTATACAGATGTTAATTGGGCAAGTGATGTTGATGAAAAGAAAATTACAAGTGGTGATGTTTTCTATTTGGGTAAAAGATTGGTTTCTTGGATGAGAAAAAATAAAAAACTCCATCTCCTTATTTATTGCATAGGCAGAGTACATTGCTTTTGGTAGCAATTGTACACAAATTGTTTAGATGAGGAAAATGTTGTCTGATATCAGGGTTATCTTTGATGAGCCTATTGTTATATATTGTGATAATTAAGGTTCTATAAACATTTCTAAGAATCATATGCAACATTCAAGGACAAAGATTATATCAATCAAGTTCAATTTTATAAGAGAGAAGGTGAATGATAAGGAAGTGAGATTAGAGTATATCCCTACTATGGAACAGGTTGTTAATATATTCACAAATTCATTCCCTAAGGATACATTTGAATGTCTTAGAGGCAAGCTACAAGTTATTTCCCCTCCTACTCAGAACTAAAGATGCAGAGGTGTGCATTAATCTATGGGATTAACAGTCTAACCTTATGATAGAGATTGATGTGGGGAGGCTTCTAATTAAGGGGATAAGTCAATTGTTATGTTATTTTGGTGCTTATTATTTTCAGGGGGAATAGATGCAGAGATGAGAGAGATATTTGTTTATGTATTTTATATTGATGTCAAAGGGGGAGAAGAAGGCATGTGGAAAAATCTTGGGGTGTGAGATCAAAGGGGGAGTTGTTGATTTCTTGTTTTTCACATCATATTTTTCCATCAATGCCAAAGGGGGGGATTATTGGGAAGATGCACATATGTATTGGAAGACATATTAGTCTGATTTGTTGTCATTGATGTCAACATATCTGTTCAACTATTTTGATGATAGTTTAGACAGTGGTAATGTATGCTCAGAGGTCCGATGAGGTAATCTTATTGTAGATATGTGGTCACAGACATTAGGAGATTATGAAGAGAGTTTTTAGTTGGTATATATCAAGTTACAGAGGTGCACATGAAGGTTTGGATGAGTTATGAGGTTTGGTGTGGTGATTGGTAATTCCAATTGTTTAAGAAGGTGACAGTGTGTTAGAAAAAGGTTCAGTGTGCATGTTTATGTGGTTATTTTTCTCTGTGCATATAGGTGGATGTTTTTCACATCTTGATGCGTTCTCAATTCAAAAGGTTTGTGGTCCATAAGTACGCAAGACATTTTTTATTTGTATCAGAGGATATTGATGGTGTTCTTAAGGATCGACATGAGAGATGCTAACAAATCCATTGAGTTGGATGGGCTTGGATGTTTTTTTGGTATTCATGATTGCTATGGATATCCTTGGATTATGTGCATGTTTATTTAGTGGTCCACATCGATTGTGGTGATCAGATTTGAAGGATTTTTCAGTCGGTGCTAATATTCTTTATGTTCTTGGCCAACTTGAACAATAAAATGTTTTGTGGATGTCAAGACATGATTTGTAGAATGTGTTATGAGCTAGAGGTTGATTATAGGGATCATTGTTATGGATTGGAGGTAAAAAAAAAATTGTATTTGAATTGTTAGTTTTGGCACATGGATTTAGATTTTGAAATGAAGGGTGAGCCAACCTTGTTTACTTTCAAGGATGATGAGTTGGATATAAATAAGGAAAAATAGTGTGGTGTGGATGTGTGGAATTTCTTAGAGATAAAGTGTGCAGATCTATAGAGGTTTGAATCACTCTTCTGAAGGTGGAAAAGAGGATTTGAACAAAGATCTTATTGTGATTAATTGGAACTAACCTAGGCATAGGACAAATGCCACTATACAGTTCAAAAATCTCAAATCGATCGTTGTAGTGATCTTGTAAGGCAGTGAGCCTTCCATAAGGTTGTAGCCTTTTTGTATTGTGTGTATGTATAAATCATACCTTCTTGAAATAAAGGTGTTATCTATCAATTATATGGAAACAATAATACAATTTAATCTAAGAATTGACAAATAAAGCATTTAACATCTCATGGATCTCTAACTAAGCTTTTCTAATAGTGCTCTCAGCCTTAATCTCTACTAGTGACAATCCTAAAATGAGAATTTTGATTAAGATATGCCTATCTAGCTCACAACTCTCAAATTGCCAATGCAATTCATTCTATTATGATCTCAATTGCTCAAAATATGCTTGAAAATGCTTATGATCTTGCTAAATTTCTCTATAATAAATATGCAATTGCTCATGAATGTCTAGGATCTATTATGCTCTCAAAATGACTTATATTTATAGGATTTTCCCAAGTGTAGGGGGTAGAGTTAAATTAAGCCTTGGTTGAGTGAAAGGCTTTGAGATGGTTTCAAATGGGGGGACAATTTAAATGCTTGTCTCAAAGGTTGGGACAAAGAGACAAATTTGAGTGATTGAGATTCAAAGTTCAAAATGAGTGACCGAAATTACAAATTAGGAGTGATCCATGTGCTTTGTGTTCTCAATTATCATTGGTTGATCAAATTTATGTTGAAGGATATTAGGATTTATTAAATTCAATCAATTAATTAAATTAGCCATGTAGGGGAATAGGTTGGATTTGATTTTTGATTTAAATTATATAATTAATTGATTAAAATCAATTATATAGTTTGATTAATCCCTTTAGGCTTGTATTTAATCATTTGATGTCATGGTTTAAATTAATCCTTTGATTTAACTTGATTTTGTCCAATTTGATTGATAAATGTCCATTTGAAATTTATTTGATCCATTTTGATGAAATTTAGAGCATTTGGTTGAGATTTGTATATTTGCTTGATAAGAGAACACCTGCCCAGTTTTAGGTGCCTACAAAAGCCCCTCTTTGAATTGATGTGTGAAGCGCATTGATTCAAAGAAAATTGCATGTCTCGATCACTGATTTGATGCTTGATTGATTGATTGATTGATTGATTGATTGATACAAAACTGATCTGATCTAATAACCTAATTCAATGATTGATAACCTGATTGATGGGTTGATTTGATAAGATGTAGAATGCCCCACTGATAATGTTTAAAATTTCAATGCCCCAGATTAAGATAATGATATTTGATACAGATCCTGATTTGATACTATGATAATGCCCCCTCAGAAATGAAATAGATTGATGTATAGATGGAAAAGATGATGAAACTGATAGAAAAATAGATCCAATATGTTTTCATTTCTGAAAAAATATTGATGATGATCCTGGCAACAAAACATGCCCCAGTGTGAAGGAAATGCAGATTAGCTCAACTAGGTCAAACTAGGTCAAAAATCTCTCAAAAATTAGGTTAAATAGGTTGAAAAACCCATTTTTACTATTCATTTTCACTTTATACCCTAGAGATTTTGCTATGATCCTACTAATATTGATAGCGATGGTGTTCCCTATTAGAGAGCATCAGTTCAAGTGAGCACGCTGGTATCAGAGACCCTCTGAGTATATACCTCTGGTAAGTGGTTTTGAAGCTCTTAGTGCATTTATTGCTTTGTTTTGATTGTATTTATTGCATTTAAACATGCTTTTTAAGTTGGATTAGGTCAAATGATGCCTAGCATAGTTTAAATGATGCCTAGACACATAAAATGTCACATCCGCATAGTGAAATGATGCTTGTGTGTAGCAAAATGTCGCTTATAGATTAGGTTAATTTTTGCATTTTCTCAATAAAATGCCGCCTGTCAAACCCTAGGTTTAAAATGTCACCCAGAAGGTTTTAAATGTCGCGTAGCAGAATGAAATGATGTGTACACTGTAAAGTGACACTTCCCACAAATCAAATCATGCATGTCATAGTTTAAATGATGCTTAGCCTTGAAATGACGTGTACACTATGCCAAGTGATGCCTGTAATGAAAGTTGATGAAAACCTTATTAAGAAGGTACAAACTACTTGTTGATTGATTGTTTGGATTACCGAATTGATTTCCAAGATAGATAGATGTGTGTTAGTAATGCTTCCAAGTGTTTAGGATATTAGGATAATCATATAAATGGATTTTTGATTTGTCAATCTGATAGGATAGAAAATTGATTGATAGGATAACTAATCATATTGATCCCTTCTTAAGATCTAGAGTTAGGAACAATAAGTCGATACGCTGAAAAAGAGCAAAGGATTGATTGAATTGGTTTGATTGACTTTAAATGATCTACTGATATAATGATACTGATATGACTCACTTGTTTGCAAAATAGGCACGGTTCTGTAAGTTGTACATATAGAATCTAGCTTCTTGGATCCTTGATTTATCCAATGAGTTGACGAATCTAGAGTTATGTGTTATAGAGAAATGTGGATTGAGTTTCTATCTCAAGATTTCTCAGTTCTAGCTAAACCAAGGTTTACATACAATTATGGCAGAGCATTGGAACTCTAACCATAATACTTTCCACCTTCCACTCGGCGAGATGACGATCACTCATGGGGATGTTTATAGACTACTTTGTATCTCGTCTCGAGGAGAGTGGGTTTATTACGATCAAGTGTATGATGGCAGCGTATGTAGATGCATATTTGTTGATGATATGATTGAAAATGACACTATCACATGGGCACAGTTTGCTTCATTCCCCACTTTGCCAGCAATATTAGGTGCAGTGATATGAGGATTAATTCTGCCTGACAAACGAGGTCGTGATTTCTTAGCTGGATGGGGTTGGATCTTGGAGGACTTGATTGCACATCCTCGACAGTTTGATTGGGTTTTTTTATGCCCTTCATACCCGTCCCTACATTTTGTAGACAAAATGTTGGGTCCCCCTTTTCTCTTTTTTCTCTTCTCTTGTCTTTTTATTTTCTTTGTTTTCCCCTCCAGGATTTGCTTCTGCGAGGGTTGTCTTTCTTTTGTTTTTGTCTTCTTGTGTCTCTGGGACCCGATCCTGGAGTTTGTTTGTCCTTTCCAAGCTAGATTCTAGACTCTGGGATTCTATGTCGTCCTGTCTTCTTTTGCAAGGAGATTTAACTACATGGAATCCCCGCGCCCAAAGTCTAGAGGTTAGCTTGTCCCAGAGTTTGTAGAAAGTGCAAATTATTTTTTACCCTAAGGGTATAAATACATGTTACCTGTCATTTTCACATTTACCATAATTAAAACACTTAGAGCACTCAGAGAGTTTTTAAGGTGATTAAGGCGATTAAAAAACAAATTGCTCCCTGCATTTAGTGGCTAATTGAATATTGATTTACGGTGCTTGCTCGTGATTGTTTGAAGGTGACCATGTTGAAGAGTGCTCCCCATGCTTTCCTTCCCTGTGTTCTTTGCATTTCCAAGTTGGCTTTCATTTTTATTTCTCTGGTTTTCTGTCTTTTGCCTCCGTTGTGCTCGTTGTTGTGTTGTTTTTGCTTACGTTTGTTTTTGTGCCCGCCTTTGCGTCTTGGTTTCTGGTCGCCTCCCATTGGTGGTTTGGCTCTACCAAAGGATTGTCTGCCCTCTATGTTGTTGTAGTCTAGTGAATATATTGTACATTATCATTGGGTAGCTTTTGTGCCTTTGTAAATTTTGTGCATCATGTAAATATTCTGTAAATATTGTGTATATATGTCATTGTTTTTTTGTGAGCTGCATTGTGGCCCTCACAGAGCATCAACCTTCTATAGTTAGTGTGTACATCTCATGTATATCCTTTTAAATCTTATCAAGCTCACCGCGCTCTATCACATTTTGAACCATCCTGTCGAGCTCATCAAGAGGGAGTCACCACGGTTCAAACTTGACACCTCGTTGGTTCAAGCCATGGTGAATTTCTCTCTCCTCTATTGCATCACCTTAATGGTGGGATTAATTTCCCATGAGTGGGCATTAAAACCCCATCCCATCTGGCATTTAATTTCCCTCATGTCGGCCCACTTGTCGTCACTAATGTCATTATGTCGCTTGTCACGTGGCTACGTGATGTCTCATGTCAGCCGAGTACGGCTTCCTACTGGTCACGTTGATAACAGCTAGTTCTTCCAGACTCTGGGTGTGGGGGCCCCTAGGTCTTTATTCCATCTTTGTCACTTAGTCCAATACCCTAGAGCCCCCAGATGTTTATCAAAATCTAACCCCTGTTTATCTTAAATACTCTAGGATTTTGATATATGTAACACTTTTTGGACAGGTGTGAAATGGTGATGATTTCCCTAGAATCTACAAAGTTTTTATTATTACATCATGTATTAATGGTTCTCTGGTCTTGCAGGTTGCAAATAGTTGGTCAAAATGTCTAAGGTGATCACTCCTCCTGATAGCCCAGAGCTACCTACTACCTCCACTCGGGCGGCCACAAAAACCAAGGCCAAAAAAATGCTAGCTAAGCTGCCACTGACCTCCAAATACCCAAAGGAGGGCATTCTTGTGGGGTCCAAGGTGGACTCCAAAGTGTAGGAAATAATAGACACGAAGCCCAAACTTTGGGCTAAAATGCAGGGCTTAATTCAAGCAATATACAGACTGAAGGTTGGTGGAGATAGCATGGCCACCCACTTGGTCACCTCCGGCATTATTAATGCTGCAAACTTTCCTTGCTCAGTGCAATCAATAGAATTGATACTTCAACTGGAAACACTATACAATGCACCTCCTTGGACTATTCTTCTCACCAATCCCCGACCGTTACAATACCCAGTAATAATTGTCAATCCAGATGAAGCAACTTTTGCCTTAGGGCTGGGGATTCCACAATTCAAGGGGTCCGTCATTCTCAACTGGGCCAAGTCGTTAAAGGATTTTGAGGAAGCTGCTCTCATCTCCTGGTAATATATCAACACTTAGTGGCTGAATTCCCCAAAGAGGGACCATAAAAAGATGAAGTTGGAAATTCCCCACGGGGATTTCAAAGAGCCCATTCAGGCGGGCATTATATTTTTATGCAGGATTTTTGGATAGCCCAATGCCTGAGATTTCTTAGCATGGATGTACTACTTTCTTTACTATATCACCACCTGCAACCAGACTTTCAACTGGGTGGCTATTATGGCCAATCATGTGGACACACAATTGAAGGGCGTCGTCCAAAGTTCTAAATTCTATATGACATCTTACGTGCTATAGGCGCTGGCCCAACAAAGATCAGCTTTCCCAGGTTTAGGAATAGTGGGTGATCTTGGGAATGGGTCAGGCCAGTTAACACCATGGGATTATTATCCCCAGAACTAGTGGGAACTCAGTTTCCTAAATTTTTGCAGGGTAAATGATGCCTTCGGTTACCAAAAAATTTGACACTTACTCGAGACTCCGGGTACCAGTTATCACAGGAGGCGATGAACCTGGTCAGTACTTATGGCCATTATTTTGTTTAGTTCCAACAACATACATACATTTGGGTGACCAACTTCTCTGGGAAGCCCTATCTTCTTACCCAGTATTATGGGGATAAAATCATTCTTTTCGAGTTTTGTCAATAGATCCTAGAGTTGCACGCCTTCTTCATGTTGAAGAAGGTCACTAACATCCCATTCCCAATTTATTGTGGGAATTATATGTGTAGCCTCACCACAATAAAGGAGGCAGATAGTGAGTTGAAGAGCCTAGGACTGGTGGAATTCCACCACACCAGGAAAAATTATGATCCTCTAGGAAATATTTTCTTGGCACTTCCCCGGGCATACCCACCACATAAGGAAGACATTGAAGATTTTTGGGTGGACTTTCATGACAGTTTTGATCTTTGGGCCCTTTAACATTCATGGTGTCCAAGGTACTTATGAAAGTGCTTGACCTTTAAAATTTTCTGAAGGTTTTTTCAGATGACGGGCCACTGGAAGACCCAACATACAAAGGGCAAGGATTAGACAAGTTGGATCTCCCTCCGGTGGATTGGGCCACCTCAGAGGACTTGACAATCGAGGGAGTATGTCACCCCATTTTGGAGGTCAATCATAATTATTTTTCCTAGGTGTGTCCCAGGACCACACGGAAGGGACCAATTGTTTGAAGGTCTACTTTAACTTTTGTGGCCGCCGCCGGACCCAGCACGAGCAAGGGGAAAGAGAAAGAAGACACCCTAGCTAAGGTGCCTCTCCAAGGCCCAACCCCCATAATGGTATAGTTGTAGAAATAGATGGAGTTGGTGAGGCTGGCTAGCCAGTAAATAAGCACACAAATGTCCTCTAGCCTCCTCGTAACTCCAGTAGCATCTGCTCACCCAATGGGATCCCTGTCGTTGGCCGCGATGATGAGCAGACAGACTTTCGCTGAGGTGGAGTCCATAAGTATTTTAGATACCGGGGTCCCATTACTAAGGAAGAAGAAGAAGAAGGTGACCCCCACTCCAAGCATAGCCGCCAGCCCCGGTATGCCAGACCGGCCTCCGATTGATGTCAGTTTGGATTCCCCCAACCTGGAGAATATTTTTGACTCCTCTCCCCTACACGATGATTTTGACGATGTCTTCAAGGAAGATGAGCTCATGAACCTTCATGAGGATGTAGATCATGCGGAAAATGAGATCACCGTCTAAGAGAAAGAGGATATCCCCTCAGAGGAAGAGGAATTCCTGGAACAAGAAGCTACCGTAGAGCAGGAGGTCCAGGAGGAAACACAAAAAGAGCCCAAATGAGAGAACACACCGGTCCAAGAGACTGAGGATGAACCCAGGAAAATCATAGATGAGCAAGAAATTATTAGGGAAAATAGACCCATGGGATCAACTGTACACCCATTCATCATGCTCCAAACACCTTTGGTTATGACGGATGACCAGTTGCCCTGGAGTACGTTTGGTGAGGTGGTAAAAGTGGCCGCATTATTGAATTTTGGCCAGAGACCTCACCCATCTCCACAAGATGTCCTAGTGGAAGAACATGTTCTAGCAGATGAAAATAATGAGGCTGAAGAACAACAACAGTAGAAGGTCAGGGAAATCCCTGAAGAAATAAATGTTGAATCAACTGATGATGAAAAGGATGGGGAAATCCCTGAAAATATAGGTAATGTTGATACCGGGGGAGAAGAAGCTCCAGACATCATGAAAGAGGATGTCAACATGAATACTGAGGCCTTCAGTGAGCAGGAGAAAGAACATGAACAAGAAAAGGAGAAAAGGCTTGATGACACTGTACATTCTGGGAACGCGCTGCCAGATTCTGAAGAGAATCTAGATACCTAGGTCTTAATGGCAAAGCTGCCCCAATGGCTGGTAGAATCAAGAAAGAGAAAGGCCCCGATGGTGGCGACAGGAATTCCACTCTCCTTGGATGAGATAATGGCCCAAAATGTAGAGGCTTAGAAGCCCAAAAAGGCACAAACAGTCCATACCCTCCAGACTGGTCCCACTGGAAGTACAATTGCAAAAATTGCAATACCTCCTCCAAATGTAGATGAAGTGGTCGTAAGGCCCAAAGATTACAATATTATAGAAGTGGCACTAGGGAGGAGAGATAAGCAAGGTGAATTGGACCTACTAAGAGAGGCCACCAAGGCAGTGGAGGCCCAATACATTAAACAAGGCCAGAAGTAGAAGGAGGAAAGAGAAACCAATATAAATCTCCTCGCGCTTCTGGTAGAAATTACACAGCCTCTGGTTGAGATCCATCTAGAAGCCTCTTCCTCCAGACTACAGCTTACACAAGGCGATGTGGATTCTCTATGGGCCATGAAGATGAAGGTGCAGGCTATGGATGGGTGGGTCACCGAGAAAATAGCCACCATAAGATAATTCTTAGTGGTGTCCCTCCGGGATCTTTACCAGTTCAACATCCTCCTTAGCCAGGCAAATGGCTCTGCTCTTGTATGGGATCAGGACTTGGAGAAGTATGAAATGTGGAAGGCTGGGTTGGAGGAATTTTTCAATGCTGGAGAAGAAATCATCACAGAGGCAGGGATTTTGGGAGATGAATCATAAGATTCTCTCTAGGCCCGGTACTCTAGACTTGGCCTCAAAATTGAGGTATGCAATGAACTGGTTAAGGCCTTGAAAGAGAAGGTGACTGTGACCCAATATCCTTTGGGCCTATTTCAAGCATTTGTGGTCAGGGTGTTGGAAGTCGATCCTTTCACCACTAGGACATGCACCCTGGAGGACTATGTCCTCAGCAAATTTGATGATTGAATGGAGTCCCTGTATCCGGTTGCCAGAGATTTTAACCAGGGCGGGTTATCAAGATTATCCAAGATGATGATCCTGGCACATGATGTCATGAAGATGGTGGATGTATTCTAGAACGGGGCCAGAGAGGTCAAAGAGAAGTTGGAGGTTGTCCATGACCGATGGGACAGCATCAAGGACATAGACAAAGAAGGTGTAAGCCAAGTATTAGAACCATTCAAAAGTAGTAAGGGGCAGTGAGGTTTTTCGAATTCTGAAGATGTTCCATTTGCCGTGTTTTTTTTGTATTTTTTTATTCTTTGAGCTTAGTCTCCCGGATCCACAGTTTTGTATTTTTTTGGATGACCCGCATCCAAGTTCCCCAGATCTGACCGGTCATTTTCAGACAGTTAATAAGGATGTCAGAAGGTGGGTGACTCCAACAAGGCACATCAGCTCAAGGATCAGTTCTGATAGGTGGTCTTCCCAAGGCATCATTCCAATATAACACCTAGCACATTAGAGACAGTGAGCCACTTTTCCATTAATAAGGCATGTAGCCTCGATCTCCAGGGGATCGAATTTCTTATATTCTCCCTTTGGCTCTCTTCTCGAGGCCAATTCTCCCATACCTCCTTTCTTGTCTCATTCCTCTTACATGTCAGACCTCTACTCTTCACGAGGTTGTTGTAGCATGGTGCAGGTAGTACCGGCCACCAGAAATTGTATTTTATTGGTTGAGTATAAAGTTAAGTTAGGTTAGTTTTAGGGCAAGCTTGTGTATAAGTAATAAGTCTAACCTCATTCTAAGTGTAGGCAAAATTGATGATTTTGCAGTCCATAGCTATAGCACTTTCAGCATTTTTCATTTCATATTTGCAGAGCTCAATGCTCCTTAGTCTTTAGAAGCTTTCAGTAGATAGATGCTCCCCTGGAGTTGTTGATGTACTCACCAGTGACATTGGAACACCATTAATGAAGAAAGAAGGATTTAGGCAATGTTGTTGTTGGTCTCTTGATCTCTGACTTAATACTTTTCATGTTGTATGTTTCTTATGTCCCTTGCTCTGATATTTTAAGTAGATTAACGACCTTCTTTCTCCTCGCTATTGAATACGTATGAACTGAATGTTGTGCGCGCATTCAGTATTTTAGTGTAGCATGTTAGAGAATTATTTGATGTTTTAAATGTATTGGTATGACTATAGGTAGATGGAATGTCTCTAACCCTGTCCTATCTTTTGAAGTTTATTTGGTGACTAATGAATGCTTGCAGGAAACCCTACTTGCCTAAATCCCTGGAGAAGACGAGCTGAGATAACCAGCTATCCCTCTGAACAAAATAGTCACACTCCCAACTGAGCCCCCACACTATCAAGACCTAACTCTCATGTGCTTGAAGGCATAGATAATCTCATTTCTCTAGATAACCTTTACAGGAAAAGTTGGTTGGTACTTCTGTACCCAGTGACAACTTACTCTATTGGCAGACCCGTTCACAAACCCCCATCAATAGAAACTAGTGCAAGAAGGAGGGCATGAGCTCATCCCCTTCTAAGGATTTAGATTTTACACCACCTAAGGGTTCCCCAAGCCTTAGCATTAGGAAGCAGACCTTTAGTGGGATTGGATCATTTTCACCAGCCCAATTTGAAAGAATCCTTAGATCAGCCCCCAATCCTGGAAGGTTTTTCAAACTCAAGCCTCCCGCTCGAAAGAAACAGACCCTGAAAGCCAAACTAACCGCCATTTTCTGGGGATCTACTACATCTCAGAATACCCAAGTCTCCCAGTCAACCCTAGGGATTAACACTCAACCATGCCAAAACCCAACACCCCTGATAGCTGCTTATTTTGGTAACAATGAGTCCCCAATGGGAATGTTCTTAGGTGCAACCAATGATCTTCCTACACACCCAGAAAAGATTTGTCCCCGATATGAGCACTTAGGCTTACAAACCATAGAAGATCATCTACAGGCATACAAAGATGCCATGAACTAACACCAGACCCAACATCAAGATGTTGTGACCCGAATGTTCCCTTTGTCCCTGAGACAGATTAAACTAAACTGGTACCTTAACCTACCCACCAACTCCATCAACAGTTGGTAGGATATGGAAGATGCCTTTCTTCTAGCCTTTTGTGTACATGTGGACCTTGTGTGGTCCCAAAACCAGTTCATCTCCATTAGGAAGGAACCCAATGAGCCCCTTGCAGCATTCAACCATAGGTTCCAATGTGCCTTGAAGCGATGCATGATTCCTTTCATCCCATCCCTAGAAGTGACCATCCAGACCTACCTGAATGCAATGGACCCTTTTGTTTCCACTCTCCTGTGGAGAACTACCGCCCCCGCTGATCAGGATACTCTTGCGAAAGTTTACAACCTAGATTTGGAGTTGTCCCGCTGTCTAAACAAATCTCTGGGCGAGATTGGGTAGAGAATTCCTTTCAACATGATACCTGGTGGAACCTCTTACACTGGGGTATACAACCCTAATCAGGCAATGGGTGCCCCTACAGTGGCCATGAACTCGCCACCATCGTCGATAGACCAATAGGCTCGGTACGTATATCCTTTGCAAGCCCAGACAATACCGGGTCTGGAATTCATTCCCTCGAACCAGCCACAACAAGCATAATAACCATAGACACAACCTTTCAGAGTGCTTTTCTTCTATTTGTCTACGGCTGGAGGATTGCCTCCCTCGACTTTGATACCCATGGCTGCCTTTCCTGGGAATCAACCATTACATTATGACACAAACACCCAGCTGTCCGCTGAGATCGAGTCCCTCCGGTGACTATTGTCCTCACTAACTATGGCCATGGGATAGCTGAAGGCGAGGTCTCTTGCACCCCATAATACCAATTCCCAGAGAGGGAATATCTTCTCTGGTCAACAGAATACCAATATCAGAGGAAGAAATTACAACAATGGGCCTCGGCCCAACCAACATCAATAGAACAACAACTCTAACACCGGAGGTCCTCCTCTAAACCAAAACACCAATCAGGGTGGTGCTGGACCTTCCAATTTCACACTAGTCATGGAACTCTAGCCCCTGACTAAGTGGTGCAGATTGCACGAAATGGGCTCTCATTCTGAGGTGAATTGTGTCACGCTAGAGAAAGTCATCATGATCTCCTAGCTAGACAGACAATAGACTACTGATCCTACTCCCCTAGAACCCCCCATATAAGATCTCTCTCACGGTGCCTTCACCTGTGAGACCATCTTCTTTGGAGTAGAAAAGAAAGATGAAAAAGAATCCAGATTGTAGGGGTTCTTTGATGAATCTATTTCAGCCTTTGAGGCCAATGCCTTTACCAACCCATGAAATCCCTAAAACACCCAGAGCTAGGCTGGTAAAGGGCCAGTTTACACACCCATGCCTCCTAAAGACACCCCTCCCAGGGATAACACAACTGATTTCCCCTTTCCTCCTAAAGGCCTTGGATCCAACCAAGATAAGGACCCGGTCGAGGGAAGCCAACAATTCCCCAGGGGGAGGTTTGACATCATGAAGGTGTTAGAACGCACCACCACCTCCATGACCTTGATGGAGGTTTTAATGAACTGTCCTAAGTAGAGGAAGTCTCTACTGAAGCTCTTGGGAAACCCAGAAGTTGTCAGTCACCCTCCCAAGACTGTTACTTTTGACAATGCTAACGCGGCTATCTTCTGGGGTAACACTGAGGATCCTCCCTTATTACTAGGCTTAAACATACAAGGGAAGAACCTTTATAATTTCTTGGTAGATTTTGGAGCTTTGGGTAACATCATGCCCTTATCCATATGCTAGAAGCTCATATTTTATCCTACTCCATCTAACGGCGTAGTAGTCTAGGTGGATAAAACTACTATAAAAATGGTAGGTGAGTTGAAGAACGTCCAGATTCAGCTCATCCAAGACCCCAGGATAGAAAGCATAATTGACATCCAAGTGGTAGACATCCCAAAGACTTATGGGATATTTCTGAGTTGCAATTGGTCTAAGTCCCTTCATGGGTATTTCTCTACCAACTTTTCCCACTTGTGGCTCCCCTGGGAGGGAGAATCTAACCAGATCTGGGTAGAAAGTGAGCCCCGAATGAAATAGGCCCTCACCAAAGTTAGGAGGGTAAATAAAGTCCTCTTCTCTAAGACTTCCCCTAGGGTGTACCAACCCCTAGAAATCTTGACCTTTGATTTCACCCCGGGGAAGATCCCATTGTTTCCTAGAGAATGCAAGACCTTGACAAAAAACTAAGGGGTGAGGTTAACTCACAAGGTACCGCAGCAGCCCCTACTATGCTCTTGTCTGGCACTTGGTGTTGGGTACATTATCAGAAACATTTGGAACTAGAGTGTTAGCCTTGCATTGTTGCTGCTACCTGTCATATCAATGCCCTCTGGGAAAAGAAACACGAAGCAGATTTTCCAGGACCCAACAATCATTCTATTAGTATCCTCATGGTGCCTCTAGTCCAGGAGCCCCAGCCACAGGCTTCTCTAGAGGAAAACCTAACCCGCATACCATCAGTACCAAAGGAAATTCCTCCCAACCTTCCTAAAAATAATCCAAAGGCCACTTTGCCTTCCCAGCCCCAAACAACAAACAATGACTTGTGGACCCTTAAGTTCGACGGGTCCCGATCTAAACAAGGTTGTGGGGCTAGAGTGGAATTGATCAACCTAAGGGTAAAATCCTTCCTCACATCTTACAGGCTATAGTTCAACTGCACGAACAATGTCACAGAGTACGAGGCCTTGGTCCTTAGACTCTTATTTGCACTAAGAAAGGGAATCACTCACCTCTGGGTGCTGGGTGATTTAGAGTTGATTGTAAAGAAGGTTCTGAGCCAATACACCTGTCATGATAAAAGGCTAGCTGCATATTGCAACCAAGCATGGAGCCTCATCAAGGATTTTGATGCCTTTGGCATTGAACTCATTCCCCAAAAAAGAAACTACGTTCTGGATGCTCTGGTTGTATCTGCCAGTACTCTTGAACCAATGGCTGGCTCTCGGCTCTGAAAATTCTCTATTGAGATGATCCCCACCCTGTCCATCCCAAACAATGGCACCCACTTTCAAGTTTTTGAAGATGATCAACATATCCTAGCCTTCATGGCCAATTTTGGTGTTTTCGAGGACTAGATAGTAGAAGAAAGAGATCATGATAATACTGGATAGGGTGAAGAAGATGATGGGATAATAGACTTACCAACCAACACCATCCCTAAGGGGATGGTAGCACTAGAACAAGTCTTTGACTTGGACCCTCAGGGCTGGGAGAAGATACCATCCTCCTCTGAGGGAGGAAATTTTGAAAAAGTAAACATCGGCCAGGTCGGTGAAGAAAAACTTGTACACATTGGCACCTCCTACTCCCTTGAGGAGAAGAATAAGATTCTTACGCTTCTTTGAGAATATATTGATGTGATTGCATGTGGGTGTAAATATTTCAAGACCTATGATACATCCATTATGACCCACACCATCCCACTAAAACTTGATTCTAAGCCCTTCCAGCAAAAGCAAAGACCGGTCAACCCACTGATCGAGCCTCTAATTCATCAGAAGGTTCAAAAACTGCTGTCAGCCCAGATCATCTTTCCAATTTGACATACTACATGGGTTTCCAACCTTGTCCTTGTGAGGAAGAAAAGCGGTGAGATCCACCTTTGCATGGATTTTTAAAATTTGAACAAGGTATCTAAGAAGGATAATCACCCTCTCCCCTCATTGGATGAGGTACTACAAATTGTGAATGGATCACAAATGATGTCCTTCCTGGATGGGTACTCCAGGTATAACCACATCATGGTTAAGTATGAAGATACAGACAAAATGACATTCACCACCAAGTGGGTAACATTTTCATATCGGAGAATTCCCTCTGGTCTGATCAACACAGGGGCCATGTTTCATAAGGCTATGGACATTGCATACGAAGGCCTAGTGAACTGGTGCATAATCATCTACATGGATGATTTGACCATCTTTTCCTTGGACAGGCGTGATCATCCCGCCCACCTCACCCAAATTTGCAAGAGATTTCATCGATATGGAATATCCCTCAACCCTAAGAAATGTATATTTGGGATCACTGAAGGGAAGTTTCTTGGGAATATTGTCTCTGAGAAGGGTATATCCATCGACCCTAAGAGAGTTGAAGCGCTGCTAAATCTACAGATGCCTGACAGTAAGAAGGAAATGAGATCTTTCTTCAGGAAGATCAATTTTTTCTAGCGATTCATCACTGGATTCACCTAAATAGTAAGGCCACTCAATGAAATGATGAAGATAGATACCAAGATTGAGTGGAGTCTAGAGGCAAAGAATCCATTCACCCAGATTAAACAAATGATTGTGGAGGTACCAGTCTTGGCTAGTCCAGACTATTCCCTCCCCTTCCATATATATTCTTTTGCTTCACCGCATTTTTCCATGGCAATTTTGACTTAGAAGGTCAAAGGGGAAGAATGATCGATAGCCTTCATGATCTCCCTCTTTAAGAACATCAAAGTTTGGTATTCACCTTTGGAAAAGTAGGCCTTTTCTCTTGTCCACGCTGTGAAGAAGTTTCATATTACATTCTTCGGAGCAAAGTGCACGCTATCATCCCGGACCAAGATGTTAAGTCTCTATTTTTGCAAAGTGAATTGGGTGAAAGATGGGGGAAATGGATGGCCATCCTCCAAGAGTATAATTTGGAAATGCAACCCCTGAAGATAGTCTGAGGCAACAGACTAAGTAGAGAAATGGTAGAAGAGACTCTCAACATCAAATGCCAGACATACACAGTGGAGTCCATCACTCAAGATTCGTGGTATATCAACCTGGTATACTTATTATTGAATAAAAAATGCCCGGAGGGGCTACCCTTGAACAAACATCATGCCTTATGGTTGAAAAGCGCACACTTCATGATAAAAAATAGAACACTTTTCTGTAGGAATTATGAAGGGGTGTACCTCCGGTGCATAGACAAGGACCAGGCTGCAAAATGATCGATGAATTTCATGGGCAGTTTGGAATCGGGCATGGCTCAGCTAACACCACCACCCATCAGATCCTCTGGGATAGGTACTATTGGCCATGTATCTTCAAAGATGTCTACACTAATGTTAGGAGATGTCATACTTGTCAAACAGCGGCACATCATGAGCGGAACCTGGCCATGCCTCTCCAGCTAGTCTTCGAAGCTAGACCCTTCACCCAATGGGCATTTGATTTCATCAAGGAAATTAACCCCAACTCATCTGTCAACCACCGGTACATTTTGACTGCTACTGATTATTGCACCTGGTGCTCTGAAACAATTCGTTGTAAAAATAACACGGCAGACGTAGTCATAAAATTCCTAGAAGAAAACATCATCACAAGATTTGGAATGCCCTTTGCTATAGTATGTGACAATGGTCTAACATTTTATTTGGTGCAATTTCTTGAATGGACCTATGATAGAAAGGTTACCTTGAATTTTTCCAACAACTATTACCCTCAGGGAAATGGTGTTGTTGAATCAACCAACAAGAATCTACTTGAGGTGATCAAACATTTGTTAGAACAGAACCCCCGGGACTAGCACCAAAAGCTTAGATTTTCTCTCTGGGCATATCATATCCAAATAAAGGCAACCCTGGGGGCATCCCCATTTCACCTGGTTTATGTCCAAAATCTGGTATTCCCCATCAACTTACAGATCCTGATTTTATAGTTCATGCAGGAATTTAGCAACCGGGACAACATTGTGGAAGTTCAACTTCTGAACCTGGTGTGGATGGAGGAATAAAGAGACGTAGCCCTCAAGCATTTTGCGCATCACTAAGCAGTAGTAAAGTGATGGTTTGACAAGAGATCCTAGTATAAGGCCTTTCAGATTTCAGACTTGGTCCTCTTGTGGGACAAGGCCCAGGAAAAGAAGGGAAAGCACACTAAATTTCAGCGGCTTTGGCTTGGACCATACCTGATATCTAAGATCTGCTGGAAAAACACTTATTTCCTCAACACTATGACCGGAGAAGCCATTCCATTGCCTATCAATGGCCAGTTTCTCAAATACTACTTCGAATAAGTTAGACGGTGAGTTGGCCCAAAGCTATAATATATGTATATTTCTTGCTTGTAAATACTCTTTCTGATGCTCCGTTTGGAACACCTTGTAAGTAGTTCTTTTTGGCCACCCTCCGGCATTGCCTTTTCATAGTTTTTGCTTGCTTTTGGTTTCTCTTTGTTTTCTTTTGCTTTTTGGGTCCCCATCATGTTGCCTTTGTCTTGTAGATTGATATGCTTTGCATAACATCTAGTATTTGGAACGGTACCCTGAGTATTTTGGATGGTTTGGAATCTATTGTTAGCATAATGGAATTTGTCCATGCTCTAGAGTTATTTTGTAAGTATGATAAAAGGTTATGGGTAATCTTCATCAGATTCACATCTTGACAGTCTGAACATCAGTTAAAAGAAAATTTAAAGAAGCAAGTAATCAAACACGCTGAGGATAGATCATTTGCACTAATTGATTAACCAAGTCTAAAAATCATTTAAAGATATCCCGGGTCTGGAACTTTCTCTCCTACTCAGTAATTTAAAGGCTAAGTGGCAAGGTGAAAGAAGTACCACCATCAAAATTAGCTAAACTTAAGGTTCACGGTGAAAGGAGTACCGCCTTGCCATCCAAAAAAGGAAAATAAAAAGAAAGAACTAAAGAGTGGAGAATTTTGGTATCCAGGGGAACCGTGCAAGATATGATGACTTTGGTTTGATATGTTAGTGCCTCCTCTTTATTTCTCCCAGAGGTCATCGGCTTGGTTTTCTTTCAAAGCACACACCTCACAACTAACGAAAGACTGAAAGATTGAATCAAGTGATGAGCTCAATTTTCCCAGATGCCTCACATCGTGCAAGCCGAATGCTCCAGATAAATATTTACATTAGTTTTTCTAACCAAATATTATGAAGTTCTCAAATACATTAACGAATTCATCCCAGATATTCACCATTTATTATGCCCTGCATACCCATCCCTACATTTTGTAGGCAAAATGTTGAGTCCCCCTTTTTCTCTTTTTTCTCTTCTCTTGTTGTCTTTTTGTTTTCTTTGTTTTCCCCTCCGGGCTTTGCTTCCATGAGGGTTGTCTTTATTTTGTTTTTGTCTTCTTGTGTCTTCGAGAGCTGGTCCAAGAGTTTGTTTGTCCTTTCCGAGCTGGATTTTAGACTCTGGGATTCTCTGTCGTCCTATCTTATTTTGCAAGGAGATTTGACTACATGGAATCCCCGAGCCCGGAGTCCGGAGGTTAGCTTATCCCAGAGTTTGTGCAAAGAATGCAACTTATTTTTTACCCTAAGGGTAAAAATACATGTTACCTATCATTTTCACATTTACTGGGATTAAAACACTTAGAGAACTTAGAGCAATTTTAAGGTGATTAAGGTGATTAAACAGAAAATTTCTCCTTGTGTTTATTGGCTAATTGAATGATTGATTTGCGGTGCTTGCTCGTGATTGTTCAAAGGTGACCTTATTGCAGAGTGCTCCTCGTGCTCGCCTTCCCTAATTTCTTCGTGTTTCCAGGTTGGCTTTCATTTTTCTTTCTCTATTTCTCTGGTTTTCTGTCTTTTGCCTCCGTTGTGCTCGCTTTTGTGTTGTTTTTTCTTTTGTTCATTTTCATTCCCGCCTTTGCGTCTTGCTTTCTGGTCGCCTCCCATTGGTGGGTTGGCTCTACCAGAGGGTTGTCCTCCCTCTATGTAGTTGTAATCTAGTGAATATATTGTACATTGTCATAGGGTAGCTTTTGTGCCTTTATAAATTATGTGCATCATGTAAATATTCTGTAAATATTGTGTATATATGTTGTTGTTGTTCTGCGAGCTATGTTGTGGCCCTCGTAGAGCATCGACCCTTTGTAGTTTAGTGTGTATATCTCATGTATATTCTTCCAACTCTTGTCAAGCTTGTCGCACTCTATCATGTTTTGAACCATCCTATCGAGCTCATTGAGAGGGAGTCGCCATGGTTTGAACTTGGCACCTCGCTGATTCGAGCCATGGCAACTTTCTCTCTCCTCTGTCGTATCACCTTAATGGAGGGATTAATTTCCCATGAGTGGGAATTAAAACCCCATCCCATCTGGCATTCAATTTCCCCTGTGTCAGCCCACTTGTCATCACTAATGTCATTATGCCGCCTGTCACGTGGCCACATGGCATCCCATGTCAGCTGAGTACGGCTTCCTACTGGTCACGTTGACAACGGCTAGTTCTTCCAAACTCTAGGTGCGGGGGCCCCTGGGTCTTTATTCAATATTTGTCACTTAGTTGAATACCCCGGAGCCCCAGGATGTTTATCAGAATCCAACTCATGTTTATCTTAAATACTCTGGGATTTTGATATATGCTAACACTTTTTGGATAGGTGCAAAATGGTGATGATTTCCCCAGAATTTGAAATTTTTTTATTATTACATCATGTATTAACGGTTCTCTGATCTTGCAGGTTGCAGATAGTTGGTCAAAATATCTGAGGTGATCACTTCTCCTGATAGCTTGGAGCTACCTACTACCTCCACTTGGGCGGCCATAAAAACCAAGGCTGAAAAGATGCTTGCTAAGCTGCCACTAACCTCCAAATACCCGAAGGAGGGAATTCTTGTGGGGTCCAAGGTGGACTCCAAAGTGCAGGAAATAATGGAGATAGAGCCCAGACTTTGGGCTGAAATTTAGAGCTTAATTCAAGCCATTTACAGACTGAAGGCTGGTGGAGATAGCATGGCCACCCGCTTGCCCACCTCCAGCATTATTAAGGCTGCAAACTTTCCTCGCTCGGTGTAATCACCAGAATTGATACTTCAACTGGCAACACTGTACAATGCACCTACTCAGACTATTTTGCTCACTGATCCCCGGCCATTACAATACCTAGAAACAATTGTCAATCTAGATGCAGCAAATTTTGCCTCAGGGTTGGGGATTCCACAATTCAAGGGGTTCGTCATTTTCAACCGGATGAACTTGTTACAGGAGTTTGAGGAAGCTGCTCTTGTCTCCCGACAATATCTCAACACTTAGTGGCTGAAGGCCCCAATGAGGGACCATAAAAGGATGAATTTGGAAATTCCCTGCGGGGATTTCAAAGAGCCCATTCATGTGGGCATTATATTTTTATGAAATATTTTTGGATAGCCCCATTGCCCAGGATTTCTCAGCATGGATGTACTACTTTCTTTACTACATCACCACCTGCAACCAAACTTTCAACTGGGTAGCTATTATAGCCAATCGTGTGGACACGCAGCTGAATGGCATCGTCCAGAGTTCTAAATTCTATATGACATCATACGTGCTATGGGCGTTGGCCCATCAGAGACCGGATTTCCCAGGTTTAGGAACAGTGGGTGATCTTGGGAATGGGTTGGGCCAGTTAACACCATGGGATCATTATCCCTAGATCCAGTGGGAACTCAGTTTCCTAAATTTTTGCAGGGTAAATGATGCCTTCAGTTACCAAAACATTTTGACACTTACTCAAGACTCTGGGTACCAACTGTCGCAGGAGGCGATGAACCTGGTCAATACTTAGGGCTATTATTTTGTTCAGTTCCAACAACATACATACATTCAGGTGATTGGCTTCTCCATGAAACCTTATCTTCTTCCCCAGTATTGTGGGGATAAAATCATTCTTTTGGAGTTCTGTCGGCAGATCCTAGAGCTGCACACCTTCTTCACGTTGAAGAAGGTCACTAATGTCTCATTCCCAGTTTCTTGTGGGAATTATACGTGCAACCTCACCATAGCAAAGGAGGCAGATAGTAAGTTGAAGAGCCTGGGACTGGTGGAATTCCACCACACCAGGAAAAATTATGATCCTCTAGGAAAGATTGCCTTGGCACTTCCCCGGACATCCCCACCACATAAGGAAGACATTGAAGATTTTTGGGCAGACTGTCAGGATGGTTTTGATCTCCGGGCCTGTCAACATTCGCGGATGTCCAAGGGACTTATGAAAGTGCTTGACCTTCAGACTTTTTGGAAGGGTTTTTCAGATGACGAGCCGCTGGAAGACCCAGCATACAAAGGGAAAGGATTAGACAAGTTGGATATCCCTCTGGTGGATTGGGCCACCCCAAAGGACTTGAAAATCGAGGGAGTATGCCACCACATTGTGTAGGCTTGTCACAGTTATTTTGCTCGAGTGTGTCCCAGGAGCACTAGAAAGGGACCGATTGTTTGAAGGTCTGCTTCAACTTTTGCTGCCACCGTTGGACCCAACACGAGCAAGGGGAAAGAGAAAGAAGACACCTCGGCTAAGGTTCCTCTCCAAGGCCCAACCCCCATAATGGTATAGCTGCAAAAATAGATGGAGTCAACGAAGCTGGCTAGCCAGTAGATAAGTGCATAAATGTCTTCTGGCCTCCTCGCAACCCTAGTAGCATATGCTCGCCCGACGGGATCCTTGTCATTGGCCACAATGATGAGCAGACATACTTTTGCTGAGGTGGAGTCCACAAGTATTTTAGATACCAGGGTCCCATTAATAAGGAAGAAGAAGAAGAAGGTGACCCCCACTCCAAGAGTAGTTTCCAACCCTGGTATGCCAAACTGGCCTCCGGTTGATGTCAGTTTGGATTCCCCTGAACTGGAGAATAGTTCTGATTTCTCTCCCTCACACGATGATTTTGATGTTGTCTTCAGGGCAAATGAGCTCATGAACCTTCATGAGGATGTAGATCACGTGGTGAAGGAGATCACCGCCCAAGAGAAAGAGGATATCCCCTTAGAGGAAGAGGAATTCCCAGAAAAAGAAGTTGCCACAGAGCAGGAGGTCCGAGAGAAAACACAAAAAGAGCCTGAACAGGAGAAGACATCGGGCCAAGAGACTGAGGATGAACCCAGGTAGATCATAGAAGAGAAACCAATGATTGGGGAAATCGAACCCACGCGATCAACCGTACCCCCATTCATCACACTCCAAATGTCTTTGGTTACTCTGGATGACTAGTTGCCCCAGAGTACGTTCGGTGAGGTGGTAAAAGTGGCCACATTGTTGAATTTTGGCTAGAGACCTCACCCATCTCCATAAGATGTCCCAGTGGAGGAACATGTTCTGACAGATGAAACTAATGAGGTTGAAGAACAACAACAGCAGAAGGTTAGGGAAATCCATGAAGAAATAAACGTTGAATCAACTGATGTTGAAAAGGATGGGGAAATCCCTGAAAATATAGGTAATGTTGATATCGGGGGAGAAGAAGCTCTGGACATCATGAAAGAGGATGTCAACATGAATACTGAGGCCTCCGATGAGCAAGAGAAAGAATAGGAAGAAGAAAAGGAGAAAAGGCCCATTGACACTGTACATTCCGAGAATGCGCTGCTAGATTCTAAAGAGAATCTAGATACCTAGGTCTTAATGGTGAAGTCGCCCTAGCAACCCCAATGGCTAGTAGAATCAAGAAAGAGAAAGGACCTAGCGGCAGTGACAGGCATTCCACTCTTCTTAGCTGAGATGATGGCTCAAAATGCAGAGGCCTAGAAGCCCAAAAAGGCACGGACAGTCCATACCCTTCGGACTGGTCCCACAGGAAGTATAGTTACGACAATCACAACACCTCCTCCAGATGCAAATGAAGTGGACATAAGGCCCAAAGATTACAATATTACAGAAGTGGCATTGGGGAGGAGAGATAAGCAGGGTGAATTGGACCTGCTGAGAGAGGCCACCAAGGGAGTGGAGGATTGATACATTAAACAAGGCCAAAAGTTGAAGGAGGAAAGAGAAACTAATGTAAATCTCCTTGCACTTCTGGTAGAAATTACACGGCCTCTGGCCAAGATCCATCTGGAAGCCTCTTCCTCTGGACTGCCGCTTGCATAGGGAGACGTGGATTCTCTCCGGGTCATGAAGCTGAAGGCGCAGGCTATGGATGGGTGGGTCACTAAGCAAATAGCTGCCATAAGACAATTCTTAGTGGTGTTCCTCTCGAATCTTTACCAAATCAACATCCTCCTCAGCCAGGCAAATGGCTCCGCTCTTGTATGGGAGCAGGACTTGGAGAAGTATGAAAAGTGGAAGGTCGGGTTGGAGGAAGTTTTCAATGTCGAAAAGAAACTGTCACAGAGGTGGGGATTTTGGGAGATGAATCATATGATTCTCTCTAGGCCCAGTACTCCAGACTTGGACTCAAAATTGAGGTATGCAAGGAACTAGTTAAGGCCTTAAAAAAGAAGGTGTCCACCGCCCAATATCCTTTGGGCCTATTTTAGGCATTTGTGGTTGGGGTGTCACAAGTCAATCCTTTCACCACTGGGACATGCACCTCAGAGGACTACGTCCTCAACAAATTTGATGATCAAATGGAGTCCCTGTATCCAGTTGCTGGAGATTTTGACTAGGGTAGGTTATCAAGATTATCCAAGATGATGATCTAGGCACATGATGTCGTGAAGATAGTGGATGAATTTTGAAACAGGGTCGGAGAGGTCAAAGATAAGTTGGAGGTTGTCTGCGGCTGATGGGATAGCATCAAGGACATAGATGAAGAAGGTGTAAGCCAAGTATTAGAAGCATTCAAAAGTAGTAAGGGGTAGTGAGGTTTTCCATATTTTGGAGATGTTCCATTGGTCATGCGTATTTTGTATTTTTTTATTGTTTGAGCTTAGGCTCCTAGATCCCAGAGTTCTAGATCCACGGTTTTGTATTTTTTTAGATGACCCACGTCTAGTTTCTCCATAGCCAATCGGTCATTGTCAGACAGTTAATAAGGATGTTAGAAGGTAGGTGACTCCAATAAGGCACGTCAGCTCAATGATCAGTTCTGACAGGTGGTCTTCCCAAGGCACCACTCCAACATAACACCTGGTGCATCGAAGATAGTGAGCCACTTTTCCATTAATGAGGCATGTAGCCTCGATCCCCAAGGGATCAGATTTCTTCTATTCTCTCTCTGGCTCTCTTCTCGAGGCTGATTCTTCTATACCTCCTTTCTTGTCTCATTCCTCTAACATGTTAGACCTCTACTCTTCCCGAGGTTGTTGTAGCATGGTGCAGGTAGTACCGGCCACCAGAAATTGTATTTTATTGGTTGAGTGTAAAGTTAAGTTAGGTTAGTTTTAGGGGAAGCTTGTGTATAAGTAATAAGTTCGACCTCATTCCAAGGGTTGGCAAAATTGATGATTTTATAGTCCATAGCTATAGCACTTTCAACATTTTTCATTTCATAGTTGCAGAGCTCAATGCTCATTAGTCTTTAGAAGCTTTCAATAGATAGATTCTCCCCTAGAGTTGTTGATGTACTCACCAGTGACGCTATAACACCATTAATGAAGAAAGAAGGATTCTGGCAATGTTGTTGTTGGTCTCTTGATCTCTGACTTAATACTTTTTGTGTTGTATGTTTCTTATATCCCTTGCTCTGATATTTTAAGTAGATTAACGACCTTCTTTCTCCTTGCTATTGAATATGTATGAACTGATGGTTGTGCGTGCATTCAATATTTTAGTGTAGCATGTTAGATCATGGTTTGATGTTTTAAATGTATTGGCATGACTATAGGTAGATGGAATGTCTCTAACCCTGTCCTATCTTTTGAAGTTTACTTGGTGACTAACGAATGCTTGTAGGAAACCCTACTTACCTAAATCCCCAGAGAAGATGAGCCGAGATAACCAGCTATCCCCCTGAACAAAATAGTCACACTCCCAACCGAGCCCCCACACCGACAAGACCCAACTCTCATGTTCTTGAAGGCCCAAAGATTCTCATTTATCTGGATAACCTTTACAGGCAAAGTTGGTTGGTACTTTGGTACCTGGTGATAACTTACATCTGTAGGCGGACCCGGTCACAAACCCCCGTAAACAGGTTCTTGTGTGTTAGCATAGTTATATCATGATTTGCACAAGGTGGTATATTAGGTGAGTGAAGCTTTATCAACAGGTGTGATATTATTGCAGTTATAGACCTGGGAGCACATCCATATGATGAGACCTATAGCAGCTTGAGTACGAAGTCAAAGCTGGCCTTATGCCTTTTTATATGATGGGATGGTTGTCCAGCATCATCTGGGAAAGCTTGAGTATTTGTGTCGTACTGTTGATGATATAGATCAAGTCATCTAGAGACCTTACCTTGGATGTGAGGGATGGAGAGAGGATGACGATGAGCTTCCATACATGTTTTCCCCTTGGTGGATGATTGGTTGATCACCACTTTTTATTGAGCAATTCTGCTTTGGTAGAGTGTTGAGACAGTATGATAGAGTACAGGATATGCCTCAAGATATGGAATTATACACACATGTATAGATAGAGTGATCCATGTGGGGAGCTCAGGTTGATTATGAGTATGCATGCACAGAGATTCACAGATTGGGATTCATTTGATGGGATATGTTAGATCATGTTTCTAATATCGAGATGTCTACTGAGTATAGAGAGTAGTTTTCTCACCATAGATTTATGATATTTATTGATCTTACAGAGACCATTCCTGATATGGATGATACATCTGATGATGATGGCAGATATGGCGATGGTGGTGGTGGTGGTCAGAGAGGTTGGAGACAGCGAGCTCCTAGAGTACATAGCTCCTAGGGTTTTAGGTAGAGGATGGGTTAGACCTTGGATGTGGGGTGGATATGTTAGGGCTAGGGGTGGTGGGTATGGGAAGCCTAGACAGAGATAGGTACAAGTTCATTCCATACCAGCCGCAGTATGGGGACATCAGAGACAGAGGATTAGCAGGCAGGCACAGATAGCAGTTACGAGACAGGGTCTGGGAGCATAGGCTCCTCCATAGGTATAGGTTCATGCACATCAGGTTCCTCCTTTATAGGGATAGATTTCAGCATAGCAGGTGCCTCCACATATTCTAGTTATACTATAGGTACCGCTTGTACCACGGGCACCACATATTCCATAGGCTCCACAGGCGATAGCTGCCTTGACATAGGATGTCAAGACCTTATCGGCTGGGATGACATCTATGAGTAGTTGGATTGATCGGGTGGCTATCATGATGCAGAAATTCATGATGATGATGGCACAGATGCCCAGTGTAGCTAGCACCAATCAGGTACCACCAACTACATAGGATAGATCAAGTGACAGAGATCTAGATGGGACAGGTGATGGATATGGTATATGTACAGGCAATGGATCAGGTGCCCCTGCTAGGTCTTGAGATAGATTTGATATTAATCCTCTGGATATACATTGATGTATCATATTGAGTGTTTTCTATCAGGACTTTGATGATGTATCATTTTGTCGATGGTGTATCTTGATATATAGATGTTATAGATCTTGCTTTGATGGACATTTATTTGATGATCTCTTTTTTAGGTTTTTTGCTAGTATTAGCAATTGGAATCCATATCCCTTTTTTTTATTTATTGTTTATGAGAACCAATCCTTTTATTTTTGGGGTTTCCGCACTTGTAGAAATGAAGGTAGGACGTATTGCTCAGATCATCGGCCCAGTACTAGATGTATCTTTCCCTCCAGGTAATGATTCTCATGATGTGTTTATGATGTGATTTGATATTTCTTTATATTCAAATCTATATGATGTCTATGATGCATTTACTTTTATTATACTATGGATGCAATTTATCTTATATATGACATAGATAGATGGATGCAAATGATGTATGCAATTACGTCTATATGCTTCTCTGATTTTATGATGATGAATGCAATGATTTATGCAATGCAATGATAAAATGAATGTAACTATATTTTTGGATTTTGATGTTCAATGTATGCAAATTTATATGAAATGCACTCTTTAAAAATGGATGTCAAATGATTAATGATTAATGCTTCTTCTTTTTATTTTATGATATAATAGATAATGATTAATGATTAATATTATGAATGAATGCAAAAGATAATCTCACATCATTGATTTGAAACAAGCTAATTGATAATTGAACCCCCAAAATTGATTAACCCCCTTGATCTTAGAAAAATCCTTTAAACATATGCAAGTAATCTAACATGAAAATGTCATGCAATGCAACTAACTGTCACTAGATTTTTGCGAAATAAATGCAAAAGAGATATATTATCATCATTGAGCGTTGTGGAACTAGGAGAAAGTACAACCATCACTGACCATATCATGATGATATGAATACCACTTTCATCACTTTGGTAACCCCTTTGGAAACTAGTACAACCCTCACTAGTTGAATAACCAACTACAAGAGTATGAATACTGGTTTCATCAGATTCAATGTTGCAATTGGATTTTGATATTAAGATATGGAAGATCTAAATATCCAAGGTTTCTATTTGCATAAACAAACAAAGGTTAATCCCCCATCCTATATGAAAGTCCTCAATGGTTCTTTGATGACCATGTCCTTAGACAAATTCACTCAAGTTGGTGGATCTTCCTCAAAACACTCATTCAAAGTCAATAAAATATCATGTCTTCATCATCGCCAATCTAGTTGAAATATCATCAATTAGCTAAAAAGATATGAAAAAATGCAAATAATATCATAAAAAGATTCAAGTGTTTTGCTTTGTATCAAGATTTTCAATAGAATTCCAAACATTCTGATCATTTAGGTTGTGTTAATTTTTAATCCTGACAAAATAAGGTCAATGAAGTTTAAGGATCAAAGTATAAGATCAAATGCTTGTTTTGAACAATGATATCCATCAAAGGATCAACAATATCTCTCCTCTGGAGTTTTGAAAATATGCTTCTGATATGTGACCAAAATGTAGCACTTCTAAATTTGTTTGTACCAAAAACCCATGCTTTGTCCCCTAAGTGATAAATATGACCATGTGAAACATGGGCAAATGAAACCTAGTATGCAAAAATGTAGCTGAGAGACTTTATTATGACTATGTACAAATGATGGATGCAATGAAGGATATACAAATGAGATGATGAAAAGGCATTATGTATAAATGCAACTAGGAAAGACCTAAGGGATCAAAAAATGCCTGTTTACTAGGTTTTCACCTTATGGGTTTATGGTTTTTTTTCTCTTTTTTGCTTTTTTTGCTACCAAGGCGCCTATTGCTGGGTTTTAACCAAGGCACTTTTTCTCTTTTTCAATGTTTTTTCTTTTTTTCTTTTTTCATTTTTTTGATATCATCAAGGCACCTATTTGCTAGATTTTCACCAAGACAACCATTTTTTTTTTTTGAATGTTTTGGCTTTCTTCATGCTCAATTTTCTCCTTTTTAATGCTTTTATGCTTTTCCATTGTTTTTTACTTTTGATTTTTAACATGTTTTTGGATTTTGAATTTTCTCATGTACAAAGATTTGATGCTGAAATCATCAAATACACACTCGTCTAATACTCTTTCCTCCTATACTCTTTCATCTGATTAGGTATGAAACCTCTTTAGATGGATGTTGTTAATAGGCTCTTGTAACTCATCACCCTCACAATCAGCTAACTTATAGGTACCCATTCCAAAAGAGGAAGTAATTACAAAGGGTCCAAGCCAATTTGCTTCCCATTTTCCCTTCTTTTCCCTATCTACCTGGTTTTTAGGGTTTTCTCATAACACTAAGTCTCCCACTTGAAATATTCTTGGTTTGATATGTTTGTTGTAGTTTCTTGAGATTCTTTTTTGATATACCTTCAAATGTTCATAGGCTTGTGTTTGGTGTTCCTCCAACAATTCCAATTGTTGAAGTCGGGCGACCCTATAATCCTCATCATTGATTAAGCCATGTAAAGAGACTCTTAAGGATGGGATTTCAACCTCCAAAGGTAGAACAACTTCTACCCCATAGACTAAGGAAAATGGTGTAGCTCTAGTAGGTGTTTAGATGCTAGTTCTGTATGCCCACAATATCAGGTTTATCTGTACATGCCAATCTCTTCCTAATTTATCAACCTATCTCTTCAAGATTTTGAGAATATTCTTGTTCATGGCTTCGGCTTGTTCATTACCTTGAGGATAGTAAATGGAGGAAGAATGGTGTGTGATATAAAAAGTTTCACAAAGTTCATCCACATCTTTGTTCTTGAATTTTTTTCCATTATCCGTGATGATGGCATGATGAATATCATATCTACAAATGATGTGATCAGGATGAACATTGAAATTTGTTTTCCCATGGCAGTTGTCAAAGGTACGGCCTCTACCCATTTGGTAAAATATTATGTTGTTGTAATGATATACTTGTGACCATTAGAAGAAGGTGGGTAAATCATTCCAATAAGATCAAAACCCCATTGGTAAAATGGCCATGGTGTGATAAAAGGATGAAATTCTTGTGCAGGTGCATGGATCATGTCTCCATGGTATTGGCATTTCGCACACACTTTGACAAAGTGGCAAGCATATTTTTCTAAGGTTTTCCATAAATACCCCATGCAAAGGATTTTCTTAGCTAAATTCAACCCACTCGAATGTGACCCACAAATCCCCTCACAAACATCTTTTAAAGGTAATCTCGATTCCTTGTCCTCTAGACACCTAAGAAGCATTCCATCAAGACCTTTGTGATACAATGTGTCTGATAGGATGGTATAATGAGCGGCTTGACTTATAAAATGTCATTTTTGAGCATGGGTTTGGTCTATAGGTAAAAATTGGTCTTTAAGATAGGAATAAATTGGTCCATACTAAGGTGTGTCATGTCCACTGATCAGGGCCATAATTTGGGTGTCAAGCAAGTCAAAAGTTGGTTTTACCAACTCTTCCATCAAGAATTCATACCTCACATTTTGATTAGGCATTTGGAGTAATGAAGCCAAGGTAGCTATAGCATCTATAGGCATATTCTTGTCTCTTGTAATTTTCTCAAATGTGGTTAAGGCAAATTATTTCTTCCAATCATCTATTATTCTCTTATATGGCATCAATTTTTCATCCTTAGTTTGATATTCATCATTGATTTGATTGATGACTAATTGAGAGTCCCCATAAACTTGTAGTTATGTAATGTTCCATTCTAAAGCTATTTTGATGCCTATGACTAAAGCTTCATATTCTGCAATGTTTTTTGTACATAAGAACAAAAAAATTTAAGATTTTGGAATGGTGTACCCTTGAGGTGTGATCAATAAAATTCTAGCCCCTGAACCATTTTGAGTATAGGATCCATCAAAATACAACTTCCATGCCTTGGCTTCCACATTAACTATTTCTACATCTGGGAATTCAACTTGGATAGGATGAGTAGAGACTAATGGATTTTCAGCCAATTGATCAGCAATAATTTGTCCCTTGATAGCTTTATGGTCCACATATTCAATGTCAAATTCACTAAGCACCATTACCCATTTAGAAATCCTTCCAGTTAGGGTTGTTTTACTAAGCAAGTACTTTAAAGGATCAATCTTTGCAATCAACTTCACTTTGTGCATCAACATGTAGTGTCTTAGTTTTTGTGAGGCAAACACCACTGCTAGGCAATCTCTTTCTATGAAGCTATATTTTAATTCATATTTGATCAAAGTTCTACTCAAATAGTAAATAGCTCTTTCTTTTCCTTCATCATCCTCTTGTGCCAACAAAACCCGTAAAGATCTTTTTGTTGCTGAAATATATAGTAATAATGGTTTTCCTTTGATAGGAGGCATCACGATAGGTGGGTTGACCAAGTATGTTTTCAACAAAGTGAAGGCTTGTTCAAATTCATCATCCCATGTAAAAATAGTATCCTTGTGTAGAAATCTTGTGAATGAATGACACTTTTCCACCAATTGAGAAATGAACCTCCTAATGGATTGAAGTATTCCTTGAAGTGACCTCATTTGACTGATATTTTTGGGAGTTTCCATTTCCATTATTGCTTTTACTTTTTTCGAATCCACTTATATGCCTTTTGCAGAAACTATATAGCCTAAGAGCTTGCCGGATTGTACCCCAAATGCACATTTCTTTGGGTTTAATCTCACTTTAAATTGTTCCAACCTTGTGAAAATATTTTCTAGTATAGAAAGATGATCTTTTCTTTGATGTGACTTTGCTAAAATATCATCCACATAGTCTTCTAGGAAGGTATGCATCATGTCATGGAAGATAGTGGTCATTTCTCTTTGGTAAGTTTCTCCAGCATTTTTGAGATCGAAGGGCATCACATTCCAACAAAAGGTTCCCCAAGGGCATGTAAAAGCAGTCTTTTCTTGGTCTTCAGGTGCAATAGGAATCTGATTGTATCCACTAAATCCATCCATTAATGAGAACATATAATGTCCAACCATTAAATCCACTATAGCATCAATGCTAGGCAATGTAAAATCATCCTTAGGACAAGCAAGATTAAGGTCTCAAAAATCTATGCATACTCTAATGGATTTTTCATGTTTGGTAACTGGTACAATGTTGGAGATCCATTATGCATAAGCTATTAATCTTATGAATCCAACCTTTAATAGCTTTTCCAATTCTGCTTTGACTAATAGAGCTACATGTGGGTGCATTTTTCTCAACTTCTGTTTGATAGGTTTGATGCCAGGTCTCACATTAAGATGGTGTATTATGAAGCTTGGGTCTAACCCTGGAATTTTGGCATATGACCACGCAAAGTTGATTTTCTTTTCTTGAAAGAATTAGATGAACTCCTTCCTTTCTGATGGGGTTAGTGATGTTGTTAAGTGAATAAACTTTGGTTCCAAGTCGGTTACAATGTTAACCTTTTCCATTGGATCTATGAGAATAGGAGATCTCTCATCATCATGTTCTGGTAGGGTATCCAACCTCTCTTCCTTAGGTGCCACAGTTGGGTTTTTACCTTTGGAAACATTCGATATTTTTACTATTTTAGGTTCTAGCACTGCCACATGGTGGGTTTCACCACTAGACCTTTTAATTTTTTTGAATTTCTTTCTTTTATTTTATGGATTGAGAGGTTGGACCCCTACCTCTATCATCATGTTCAGATTGTATTCATTGGTGGAAGAAGACAACTCAGCCGCGTTTAGGTATTGGGTCATTGCATTGTCATTGGGAAACTATAAAAGGTCACTTGGTTCAATTAAATCCCAATTAATGAGTTTGGGATGAAGAAGGGATAAATACTCATTAGGAAAGTTTTGATTCAAAGGATTCAAGGACATGACCTCATTTTATGGTTCGTACATTGTATCTCTTAGGTCTATAACATGTTCTTGTTCAAGGTGTTCCATGGAAGTAGGATCAAAATTTTCCTCACTAGAGTCCTAGTGGATTTTCATGGGAAATAAAGTATGTGGATTGAATATAATTTTTAAATCACCCCCCCCACAAAGGTACCAAAGGTTCACCTATCCATTTATTTCCCCTAGATGCTTGACCTACATTAGATGCTTGAGGCTCATTTGATGCTTGTGTAGAATTCAAACTTTGATTCTCATTGTCTTGACTTTTGACATTAGGAATGGTAGCATATGTATGAATAACATCAACCACTTTATCATGACAAGAGTCTTTAGATAGGGTGTCCCACTCATAATCTCTAGAATCATCCTCACTCTCGGATCCTACCATGTGTACATGTTCATGAAAATCATGCATAGGGATTGAATTTTCTCATTTGTCTTGATAAACTATTCCGGATTTCTCATCCTTTGACCTCCAAGAAGGTTCAATGGGTTCTAGCAATCCTTCATTCCTGATTCCTAAGGGTCCTATTCCCTTGTATCCCATTTTTTTCATAATTTTAAATCCCTTTCCATATTGCTCAGTTTGGATATTGATATGTTGCACTCTTTCAACGGGATTGTTTGAAGTATCTTCCTCTTTGTATAGCCATTGTAAAACTTCATTGTCCTCATTTTCTATGGCTTATTTGTCAATCTCTCTTACAAATCATACCTTCATGAAATAAAGGTGCTATCTATCAATTATATGGAAACAATAATACAATTTAATCTAAGAATTGACAAATAAAGCATTTAACATCTCATGGATCTCTAACTAAGATTTTCTAATAGAGCTCTTAGCCTTAATCTCTACTAGTGACAATCCTAGAATGAGAATTTTGATTATGATATGCCTATCTAGCTCACAACTCTCAAATTTCCAATGCAATTCATTCTATTACGATCTCAATTGCTCAAAATATGCTAAAAATGCTTATGATCTTGCTAAATTTCTCTATAATAAGGATGCAATTGCTCATGAATGTCTAGAATCTATTATGCTCTCAAAATGGCTTATGTTTATAGGATTTTACCAAGTGTAGGGGGTAGAGTTAATTTATCATGATTAATACTTGGTTGAGTGAAAGGCTTTGAGATGGTTTCAAATGGGGGGACAATTTAAATGCTTGTCTCAAAGGTTGGGACAAAGAGACAAATTTGAGTGATCGAGATTCAAAGTTCAAAATGAGTGATTGAGGTTAGGAGTGATCCATGTGCTTTGTATTCTCAATTCTCATTGGTTGCTCAAATTTATGTTGAAGGATATTAGGATTTATTAAATTCAGTCAATTAATTAAATTAGCCATGTAGGGGAATAGGTTGGATTTGATTTTTGATTTAAACTATACAATTAATTTATTAAAATAAATTATATAGTTTGATTAATCCCTTTAGGCTTTTATTTAATCATTTGATGTCATGGTTTAATTAATCCTTTGATTTAACTTGATTTTGTTCAATTTTAATGATAAATGTCCATTTGAAATTGATTTGATCCATTTTGATGAAATTTAGAGCATTTGGCTGAGATTTTAAGATTTCATTGATAAGAGAACACCTACCCAGTTTTAGGTGTCTACATATTGTAGCAGTGAGCTTTAGGTAGTGTGCTTGAGTGTATGTACATTCCTATTTGTAATATGTGTTATATTTATAACATGGTATAGTGATATATTATGGGTCTTCATCCATGTCGTGGTTTTTCCCCTAACAAGATTTTCACAATAAAAATGTTTGTGCCAAGTATTGTAAATGTGTTTTCTGATTTATGCATGCATGTTTAATTATTAAGATCATAAGTAAGGGTTTTAATGTTTTGAAGTTTTAAATCTTTTGAATAACTGATTCACCCACACCCCCCTCTCAATTATTTGCTTCCATATTTCCTACACTACTAGGAACTTGAGAATTTCTTCTATATTTTGCATACATTCTTCCATAGTTATTTCATAACCAAGTTCTCTTAGTCATAATTTTTTGGGTATAATTTCTTCCAATAAGAAATGGTTTATTTCCACCAAGAGATTAATATTGTCTGTGTAATTTTCCACACAGTCTACTTGAATCTTGTAATAATTTGTTTTTTCAATTCAGTAACGTATTTTCTAGATGTATAAATATTTTTATCCAATGTATTCCAGTGGTGATAGATTTGTCTTCCTATGGGTACTGCCTCACTCCATAAAATATTCTCCTTCAGTGGGAGTGAATTAATAAAGTAAAATACTAGACGAACTTCCAAATACCCCAAACAAATAGTACACCCTTACTTCTTTGTTAACATCTGATTATGCAAGATTTGTAGTCTCAAAAATTCACACAGATCAAAATCCATACCTTGTTTCATTTTTTGATGGTCAACGTACACTGTAATTACTAAAGTAGAACCAGTTATACCTTAAACTTCATACTTATTCAAAGGATCAATGATGGTATCAATCTAAAATGCACTTAGATCTCCTATCACATCGGTTAATTCTATGACTTCCTTGTTCTTAATTGATTTCGTGATAAGTATTGAATTTATTGAGCATAAACATGTTACTTTTTGGATTGAATCTCTAATTATCTAGTAGGGCCTATTGAGATAGATATGATCATCATGTATTCTACTTAATACAATTTTGATTTCTTCTTTGTTAATTATCATAAAAAATTTGGTCCATGTGTCCAAACCCTTGTTTGTGATTTCTTGAATTTCATCTCTTGAAAGTGGATCGTTGAGATTTCTCAACTTATCATTCTTATACTCATCAAGTTAAACTTCAATGAACTTGTAAATTTCTTCAACATAGATAACTATATTTGGAAATGTCTAAAATGCACCTTCTGATGAAACCCTAGTTGGTTCTTTCATGAAATTTTTAAATTTTGGAAGAGAGTCATTATCATAACTCACAAGTCTCGTTTGATCCATACCTTTGACCATTTATACCTTCAAATTCCAAGGTTCCTTTGAACTTAATAATTCACCAATTCACCAAAATTAAAATAATGACAAAATTTTTGTTACATTTGGCTTTAAATGCATTTAGGGTTTTTCCAACAAAATCCTCAAAACATCCAAAAAGCTACTAAAGAAACATTCTTTGTCACTGCATGAAATTTCACCTATTCCACAAATTTCTGCAATGGAATATTTTTTGTTGTCTATTTCTTTGATAGAATTATTTTATTATCTTGTAAAATATATCATGTTATGATGATAGCACTACCTTCTTTGGTAGAGGAACAAATTTTTCTTTTAGCTCTCTCTGAGCCCAAGAACTTTGAGTCAACTTATGGAGATGATCAATGCATCAGAGCTAGCAGCAACCACTTTATTTGATGTGTCTACATAATTCTTCCTCCATATCTTGTTCATTTTCTTTCTAACTTATTCTATATTGATCATCTTTCCAGGCTCATTTTGACTTGTTGACACATTGTTATTATGATTCTTGTTTCTACAATATTTAGTTATGTGTCCATTTTGGTTGCAACTGAAACGCTTAATGTTCCTTTGTCCTAAATTTATTGTGGTCAATCTAGATCTTCTTTCACCAGTATTATGTTTGAATCCATTGCATAGTTGATAATATCCATAAAAGGGTTTGTTTATTCTATTCATTTTACTTCTACAACTACTATCCTTTTGACCAAAATTCTTACAAATAAAACATTGCGTGTTCTATTTTATCTTACTCGTGTATTCTACAGCCTTATGCCCAAACTTATTACAGAAAAAAGAAATAACTATTGAAAGGTGGGTACCTTTTAGCAATTGGTTCTCTGATCAAAGGTTTCCTCATTGATTTCTTTGGATGTTGAATCTTCTTTCCTTGTGTTGTCTCTTCTTTTCTCTATTTTCCTTCAGTTTCATTTTGTTTATCTTTTCCTTCTTTGATTTAAAATAAACATTCACTGATCTCAAAGCTTGATACTCATGTGTATTCAGGTCCTTCAAGATACCATAATTTCATCAAGTTGTAGACCACTCACTTTTTATTTGTCTCCTAATTTTAGATTTACTACTTCTTTCTCAATCTTTGCATAAATTTATGTCTTCTGCTTGATTATTCCATATAGGCATTCTTCAACTTTCTTACTTTCTTCAACTCTCACTTTTAGATCTAAAATTGTTTCCTTTGCTACGTTAAACTCCTTTCTTACTTCCCTGTGCATCTCTTTAAACTTCATGATCTAATCTCTCAATTTTTTTATGCATTCATTTGCTTCGTTTATGTTTTCTTTTAGATTCTTGTTTTCTCTTTCCACATTATCAAGATCATCTAGTGCAGCTAGCGATTCTCCATCAACAATACTTTCAACACTGTTTTCCTTAGAAATAATTTTGTTCAACCTTCCAAGATCTCCCTCAGGAAGTTAAGCCAAAATAAGGGACCATTTCTCTGATACCAATTGTTGAATTATCAGAATACTGGGGGAGGAGGGGGTAAGTCAGTATCCTATAAAATGTTAACCTTTATGACATTGTTAATATACTTCACTAAACTCATTTTGATCCTCAATTATAGAAAGATAAAACATGTAAGTATAGTAATCATAGAACACATGAGACACCAAATTTTTATCATGGGAAACCCCAATGGGAAAAACCACAAAGATTTTTAGTTCTTAATATCGTATGACTAGTTATATAATATTACAATGCTCAATACATGGCACACTTTGAGAGGGCTCACTTCCCAAAGAATAAAAGAAGCTCATTGCCAAAAGAAAATATAAGAATGAATTTTTACAAATTCATATAATATATATTGAGATTAGTTCCCTTGTAGTACAAAAATAAAATACTTCATGAGTCCTTGTCCTTCTTGCACAACCTTCTACACCAAAGTTGTCACAGACTTATGTCTTGTTTTCTTCACACATTTATTTGTACCCTTTTGTTATTTTCTTTGTTATTGTATTTTTTTCTTTAACACATTGATGTACATGTATATATATGGAGTCCAAGCTTAGTTCATTTCGGCTAAACACAGTAGGGCCTAATTGTCGACTGAGGTAGACTATCACACATTTAATTTCAAAATACATCCAAGTTATTTTCCACACATCAGCCAAAACATTATCCAATATCATGTCCACTTAATTTTACACGCTTCATTCAATTATTAGTCCTATACCAAATTTTGGAATAAAAACATTCATGCAAAAAAAGTGCAGAGAAACAAATCAACTGTCTCATTCTGGAGAGACATAGTAAGTGGTAGAAAGAGTTACCAGGTCAATATTGTAAATTGTTCAGAGCTCCAAAACTCATGCATAACTAAATATAGATATCTCAAATATACTAAAACATGTCAACCAAAATGCATTACCATAATTATTTATACGGAGAGATGTGGAGCAAAATAATTTTCACTACATCTTAGAATGTCTGACAGTATATCAACAACATTGTGTTGACATCAATGACAACCCAAAACAACATTCTCCTTCATCAATGACAATAATCTCCCCCATTTTCATTGATGGAAACAAAAAAAAATCAAAATGTAAAAACTTCAATTATGAATATTAAAAATAAAACTCCCTCTTAACATGATATCCTTTCTTTTATTTTCTTTTCTTTTCTTTTCTTTTGTTGTTTCTCACTTTCTTCTTTATTCTCCCCCTTTTCCATCAGGGACAAAGGGCATAGAAAAATATATATCAAAAGATAACTTTATTTACTCTTAGGAAAGATCTCCTTGTACGTAGTTGTGAGTTCCAAATTATAGATCTTCTAGTGGTTGATGATATTTAGTAGCATGGAACTTATAAAATTACATTGTGCTAGTAGGTAAAGTGCATTGTCGAGATCATGTGGATAAAATAGGTTAAATTATTCTTTTTATGCATCATCCACCGTACTAAGATAATGTTCCAATTTGGCTTCCACAATTCCTTTGACTTTCCAAAAATTGTTGGCAAGGTCATCTCTGCTCCATTGTATTTTAATTTGATTGGATTGGAGCATATTTACTCTTCATCTTGTGTATTGTCCTTGTCTGGAAGTATGTTGAATGAATGCGCTAACTGATTTAGCTATAACAAAATAGATTCCATATTTTATTTATGTTTTTTGGTTACCTCAGTCCATCTAAGGTAATATTTGTATGTGTTGGCTGTATCACTGATGAAAACTTTCATTTCCTTTATATAATATTTCAACTCTTCTCAAGCTGAGCCGTAGATTTTTCTCATATTTTTTAAGAAATTTTATTCTATAGACTTGCTTGATAAAAACTCATTTATATGTCCAAATAGGACATCTGGAACCAAGCTCAAAATTTTATATGAAATAATATTTTTTTTTAACATATGAGTGATAAGAGCTTCTTGAATTTTGACTTTGTCATTTAATGGTCTTGAAAAGTATATGTCACCCATTTTTTTGATGTCATATTCCTCCCCAAGTATTGTCAATATATTTTCTACTTCAAATGGATCGTTAATTGAGACTTCAGAATATTCCTTGGGTACATCTTCTTTCTATTCCTCACAAACATATTTTTTATTTTAAGTGTCTTCCTCAGTGGGTTCTATTGGAATTGGTTATGTGAGAGGTGTTGACATTCATGTTTTTTCATTGATGTTAACATATGTTTCAGTTGAAGTCTCAGACAAGCTGGCTATCACTGGTATAGGGGAGACTGGCATAAGTGTATGGACATTGTATGGGCTTTCAGAGCATGCAAGCATGAAGATGTATAAAGGGATGAGCAGTGATCTTATATCTAAGGTCGTTTGGCTTGATCTTACTATTGGAATAAGTTATAGTTGTTTTGGTTAAGAATGTTGCATAACAATGACAGAGAATTGTGACAGAGTTGGTCTCTGAGTTTTGGAGATAACTTGGATGCGAGCACAAGTAATGATTTGCGAGCTTAAGGCATGATAGAAGATATGTTGGAGAATGTTACTTGTGATTTTTGGGTCGTTGTGTTCTTGGTGATGTCAGTTGAAGAGTGTGATCTTGTGAAGATCTATTTGTGGCTGACTACAACAATGAAACATGTTTAGAGGATGGCGAGCATGGATTATAGATATTGGAGTATAATTGATGAATTATAATTGATGTTTACTTGTGTAAGGTACCATGTGTATCTTAGAAAGGGTCTATATAATTTTTTTTACATTGGGAAGTCTTAATAGGCCGACCTAATTATTTATTGTAAACTTGTATAAAGAAGATTTGTTTCTTGGTGAGGTAGTGTGGTTGTGGAATGTAAAAGCTGTGAGCTTGAATTTGTGAAGTCTACTAGATGTAGAGAGAAGGTATTGATTGTGATGAAATTCATTGGAACTATTTAAGCAAATCAAGTTGCTATCAGTCATTTCATTTCTTTTTTTTACTCCTATATCTGTATTTTAGATAGTGAGTTAAGAAGGTGGATTTAACCTTCACATTTGGACAGTGTGCTTGGGCAATGTGCCTCGTGTTTCTCTTGAATCCTAAAAGGGTACATCCATTAACATGGACTATGTATTATATGTAATAATCTGCTCCTGACATGGATACAATACTTTCAGTGCAACATTTGTGGGTGATAATTCCCACCGGGGTTTTTCCCTTAACAGAGTTTCCTCGACAACAATTTCTTGTGTTATGGTGTTACATTTGATGTGTTCATATTTTCATTGAGTAATTGGTTTATAAAGTTTAAATTTTAATTTATTTGGCTCATAACTGATTCATCCCCCCGCCCCCTCCCATTTGTATTGGTGGACTATTATTTCTAACAATTGGTATCAGAGCTTGTGGTCCTTTGAGAGAAATCTTAACAGCTTGAGGTGATCCTAAAGATGGCATACTATAGGAAGGAGAGTCCAAAATTTGATCCTAAAAATTTTTATAGTTGGAAGAATAAGATGAGAACTCGCCTACTCTTCTTAGGGATTGATTACTAGATGATTACTAAGAAGGATGAGAAGGTCATGATTGAAGATCAATTAAATAAAGCTAATTAATATGAAAATAAGTTATTTAATTGTAATATGGTTGCAAGAGAAGCACTAATTAGCACACTCTCTGAAAGTGAATTCACAAAGGTTAAAGACTTGGACTCTACATACAAAATCTGGACAGGACTAGAGGCACTATATGAAGAAGATAAGTTTACTAATCAAGAGAAGTTGTAGAATTGGAAGACTAAGATGGAAATTTTAAGAATGTGAGATGATGAGGATGGCAGAGCATATGTACAAAGGGTTACAGAGGTTTTTATGGGGATTATAAACTCAGGAGGCACATATACTAAAGAAGAAGTGATCACAAATATTCTCAAATCTTGGACACCTATCTACAAAACTAAAGTGCAAGCGATAGAAGAGATCATACCTTTGTCAACGAACTTCAATAGAGAGGTATTAATTTCTGACTTGACCACCTTTGAGTCCATGGAGCTGGGAGATACATTACCTAAGGTGATATTTGCATTCAAGGCGACTGTGCACAATTACAAAAGGCTTTATCAAGTCTTGCGAGCACCAGCAAAGATAACATGTATGAAGAGCTTGGTGAATATGTTGAGGATTGCCAGGAAAATATAGTAGAGGAGGAAAGGAAACTAGATGAACTTGTGGCTTTGATGGAATGAAGAGAAAAGAGAGGTAAGGGTAAATTTGAAGGAAAGTTACCCTTGAAGTGTTTTTCATGTAATAAGATTGGTCTTTTTTCATCTAGATGTCCTACAAGGGTTCCTAAGCATTAACCTAAGTATCATAGACCATATTATTCTAAGGATAAGGAATGTTACTATGCTAGTGAAGGTGTGTCTAATGATGATATTGTGTATTATGATGAAATTGGATTTATTGCTATTAAATATGATGAGTTTATTCATGAATAAAGGTCCTTGGTTTATCATGTTGAAAAGAAATTTGCATGGGTCATAGACAGTGGTTTTTCACATCATATGACTGGTGATAAAAGTAAGTTTGTTTAGATAAATAAATATGATGGTGGTGTAGTCAGATTTTGTGATAACACTCCAAAATTGATTATTGGAGTAGGATCAATAACCCTTGATGGTAAAACTAATACTGATAATGTATTGCTTGTTAATGGACTTAAGCACAACTTGTTGAGTGTTGAACAGCTTGTAGACAAGGGATATCATTTAAAGTTCAATGATGGAAAATGTACTATCAAAAGTCAGTTAGGAGAGGTGATTTCATCATGTACAAATTCAAGAGGTAATGTGTTTAAATTAAATACTAAAGAGGCTACTTGTTTTGTTCTGAAGGTTGATGACAATTGGTTATGATATGGATTGCATTCTTTAAGATTTCTATTATGATATGGATTGCATTTCCTACGGAGAAGTCTGAAGCATTTGATAAGTTCAAAATTTACAAAGCAAAAATTAAGAATGAATCAGGTTTGAAGATAAAATGTTTGAGGTCGGACAAACATGGAGATTTTACATCTTATGTATTCAATACCTACTGCGAAGAGCATGGAATATACAAACAAACATCAGCTCCTAGGACACCACAAAAGAATGGGATTGTAGAGCAAAGAAACAAAAATATATTAGATGTTGCCAGGACTATAATGCTTGAAGGTAATGTAATGCATTGGAGAGAAGCATACAATATTGATGTTTACAGAGTTCAGATCATAAAATGTTGTATAGATAGTAATCAGTATTTGAGAGATAATGCAGTTGGAATTTTTGTGAGCTTTCAAGAAGATCATAAAGAGACTCATCTTTCTACAGTTAATTGGATATTTAGATATCTGAAAGGAACACTGGAATATAGCTTATGGTATGAAAATTCTAATAAATTTACTTTACATGCTTATACTGATGTTGATTGGGTAGGAAGTGTTGATGACAGAAAGAGCACAAGTGGTGGTGCCTTTTTCCTTGGAAAGAGGTTCATTTTATGGTTAAGTAAGAAGCAAGATTGTATAGCTCAGCCTAATACTAAATCAGAGTATGTTGTTGCTGCTATAAATTGTACACAGATTGTGCGGATGAAGCATTACCTAAAGGATATTAGGATTACTTTTGAAGAACCGGTGGTTATACATTATGATAATAAAATCATAGTGAACATGTCAATGAATTTTGTTATGCATTCAAATACCAAACACATTTTAATCAAATATCACTTTTTGAGAGACAAGGTTGCAGAAAATGAAGTCAGATTGGAGACATTAGTACAAAGGATAAAATAGCATATATATTCACAAAACCTCTGCCAAAAGATACCTTTGAGTATCTTAGAGGTATGATTGGGGTAGGAACCCCTCCTTGTGAGAACTAAATGATGGAGAAATACATCAATCTAGTAGCTATCAGAGCTATATCAAATAGTGGACTTGATGCTTGGGTGCACTCCCCATGGGGAGTATTCGCAGAATATATCAAAACATATTTGGGTGATCAAGCACTTGGTTGTTGAAGGCATGAATATTTGAAAAAGATACACCTTGAAGAGGTGGGATGGTTAGATAAGGAAGATAGATATGGAACCCTTTGCCATTGATGTCAAAGGGGGAGAGATATAAGTAGAAAAATCCTTACTATTTTAGGGGGACCTGTGAAGAGGATATTGAGAAGATTATATTAAGAAGAATATTGTTTGGGTTGATTGATTTTCTCATATGTTTTCATCAATGCCAAAGGGGGAGATTGTTGGAATTGGTTATGTGAGAGGTGTTGACATTCATGTTTTCTCATTGATGTCAACATATGTTTCTGTTGAAGTCTCAGACAGACTGGTTATCACTGGTACATGGAAGACTGGCACAAGTGTATAGGATTTTAGAGCATGCGAGAATGGAGATGTATAAAGGGATGAGCAATGATCTTATATCTAAGGTTTCTTGGCATGATCTTAATGTTGGAATAATTTATAGTTATTTTGGTTAAGACTGGTTACAGAATAGTGAAAAGAATTGTGACAGAGTTGGTCTCTGAGTTTTGGAGACAACTTGGATGCGAGCATGAGTTGTGATTTGTGAGCTTAAAGGATGATAGAAGATATGTTGGAGAATTTTAATTGTGATTTTTGGGTCACTATGTTCTTGGTGATCTTAGTTGAAGCATGTGATCTTGCAAAGATCTATTTGTGGTTGACTACAATGATGAAACGTGTTTAGAGGATAACAAACGTGGATTAGGGATCTTGGAGTATGATTGATGAATTGTAATTGATGTTTACTCTTGTAAGGTACCGTGTGTATCTTAGAAAGGATCTATATAATTGTTTTTACATTGGGGAATTCTTAACAGACCGACGTAATTGTTTATTGTAAACTTGTATAAAGAAGAGTTGTTTCTTGGTGAGGTAGTGTGGTTGTGGAATGTAAAAGTTGTGAGCTTGAATTTGTGAATTATGTTGGATGTAGAGAAGAGGTGGTGATTGTGATGAACTTCATTGTAATTATTTAAAAAAATAAAGTTTCTATTAGTCATTTCACTGGTTTTTGTTACTCCTATATCTATATTTCATACAGTGAGTCTAGAAGGTGGATTTAACCTTCACATTTGGGCAGTGAGCCTCCTATTTCTCTTGAATCCTAACGTGGTCTTTCCTTTAATAGGGACTATGTACTATATATAATAATATTCTCCTAACAAGGCTAAATCTCCTAACAGGGATACAATACTTTCAGTGCATCATTTGTAGGTGCTAATTCCCACTGGGTTTTTTCCCTTAACAGGGTTTCCTCGAAACAATTTCTTATGTTATGGTGTTACATTTGATGTGTTCAATTTTGGATTGAGTAATTAGTTTATAAAGTTTAAATTTTAATTTATTTGGCTCACAACTAATTCACCCCCACTCTCAGTTGTGTTGGTGGACTATTATTACTAACAAGTTAAGACTCATCTAGATCTATAATAACTACAATGTCCATTTTACTTTCAGTATTATTTTTCATCTTTCTTATGGAGGTGGAGATGACCTCACTAATTTTTTTGGATATTTTATTTTTAGAGGTAAGTTCTTCCAAAGTAGTGCTTATAAATGCAATAGTTCCAATCAATTCTTTAAATGTTCCAAACTTATCCTTTGTTAGTTCTACTAGTAACTTGAGAATTTCTTTTGCATTTTGCACACATTCCTCCATATTTATTTCATAAGCAAGTTGTCTTAATCAGAATTTTCTCGCTAGAATTGCTTCCAAGAAGAAATGGTCAGTGTGCATGCTGATTTGGTGGTCCACATTGATTATGGTGATCAGATTTGAAGGATTTTTTAGTTGGTGCTAATATTCTTTATGTTATTGCTCGACTTGATTAGTAAAACATTATTTGGATGTTGAGACACGATTTGTAAAACATGTTATGAGCCCGAGGTTGACGATAGGGATCATTATTATAGATTCACGGTCAAACATGAATTTGAATTATTAGTTTTGGCATGTGGATTTGTATTTTGAAATGAAGGGTGAGACGACCTTGTTTATTTTTCAAGGATGATGAATTGGATATAAATAAGGAAAAATCATGTGCCACTGATATGTAGAATTGCCTTGAGATCAAGTGTGCAAATCTGTAGAGGGTTGAATCACTCGTCTAAAGGTGGAAAGGAGAACTTTATTAGATATATGATTATGCTTCATTGGAACTAACCTAGGTATATGGTATATGACATTATATAGTTCAAAAATCTTAGATTCATCATTGTAGTGATCTTGTAAGGTAGTGAGACTTCCATAGGGTTGTAGAACTTTAGTATTTGAGCAATGAGCTCTAGGTAGTGTGCATGAATCCATGTACATTCCCATTTGTAATATGAGTTATAATTATACCAAAGTATAGTCATATCTTATGGTTCTTTATTGTCACAGTGGTTTTTCCCCTAACATGGTTTCCATGATAAAAATCTATGTCAATTATTGTCGATGTGTTTTTTGATTTATGCATGCATGCTTAATCATTAATATTAGAAGTAAGGGTTTTAAGGTTTGAAGGTTTTGAAGGTTTAAATATCTTGAACAACTAATTCACCCCCACCCTCCTCTCACTTGTTCGCTACCATATTTCCTACACTACTACAAACTTGAGAAGTTCTTATACATTTTTCACACATTCCTCCATAGTTATTTCACAACCAAGTTCTCCCAGTCACAATTTTCTAGGTAGAATTTATTACAAGAAGAAATGATCTATGTCCACAAATAAATTAATATTGTGTATATAGTTTTCCACACAACCTACTGAAATCCTGTAGTAATTTGTTTTTTTTAATTCAATAACGCATTTTCTACATGCATAAATCTTATTTGCATGCATAAATCTTATTATCTAATGTATTCTAGTGGTGATAGATTTCTCTTCCTATGGGTACTACCTCACTCCATACAACATTCTCCTTTAGTGGGAGTGATTCATAAATTAAAATACCAGATGGACTCCCAGAGACCCCAAACAAAATGTATACCCTTACTTCTTTGTTAACATCATATTATGCAATAATTGTAGTCTGAATAATTCACACAGATAAAAATGCATACCATCTTCTTTCACCATTTAATGCACAACATACACTATAATTGCTGAAGTAGAACCTTCCCTATTTTGGAAATAAATTCTATAGGTTATACTCTAAGCTGCATACTTAATCAAAGGATCAATGATGGTATCAATCTACAATGCACTTAGATCTCATGTCACACCAGTTAAGTCTATGACTTCCTTGTTCTTAATTGATTTCATGATAGGTATTGAATCGATTGAGTATAAACATGTTACTGCTTGGATTTCATCTCTTTTTATCTGGTATAGCCTATTGAGCTAGATATGATGATCATGTATTATTCTTAATATGATTTTGATTACTTCTTTACTAATTATCATCAAAAATTCGCTCCATGTGTCCAAACCCTTGTTTGAGATTTCTTCAATTTTGTCTCTTGAAAATGGATCCTTGAGATTTATCAACTTATTGTTGTTATAATCATCAAGTTCAAATTTAATATACTTGTAAATGTATTCAAAAAAGATAACCCTATCTGTTAATATTGAAAATGCACCTTCTGATGAAATCCTAGTTGGTTCTTTCATGAAATTTTTGGATTTTGGAAGAGATTCATTATCATAAATCACAAGTCTTATGTGATCCATACATTTCACCATTTATGCCTTCAACCTCCAAGATTCCTTTGAGGCTCATAATTCACTCATTTTCCAAAATGATAATAATAACCAAAAATTTGTTGCATTTGGCTTTAAATGCATTTAGGGTTTTGCCACCAAAATCCTCAAAACATCCAAAAAGCTACTAAAAATATTGTCTGTCACTATAAGGACCTTTACCTATTCTGCAAATTTTTTCAATGGAATATTTTTTTCTGTCAATTTCTCTAATAGCTTTGTTTTATTGTCTAGTAAAATATATCGTATTGTGATGACAACACTACCTTCTTTGATAGGGGAAACATATCTTTATTTTAGCCCTCTCTGAGCAAAAGCACTCTAAATCAACTTTTGGAGATGATTACTGCACCATAGCTAGGTGCAACCACTTTGTTTTATTTGTCTACTTATTTCTTCTTCCATATCTTGTTCATTTCCTTTCTAACTTATTCTATATAAATCTTCTTTGCGGGATCATTTTGACTTGTTGAAGCATTATGATTTTCATTCTTGTTTCTACAATATTTGGTTGTCTCCATTCTTATTATAATGAAAATACTTAAGGTTCCTTTGTCATAAATTTATTGTAGCCAATATAGATCTACCTTTATCAATATTATGCCCAAATCCATTGCACGGTTGATAATATCCATAAAATGGTTTGTTTCATCCATTTATTTGACATATATAGCTACTAGCCTTATGACCAAAACTATTGCAAATAAAAAATTGTGTTATGTTTTATCTTACTATATCTATGAGAAGTCCAATTCTATGTATTCAGTGTTGAACAAGCTAACAAATAAAATAAACTTGGGTCTTGAGGATGACACAGATGAGAATAAGGAAAAGATAGTAAAAGCATTGCATGATTATGATCTTGACAGTCACACATTTTCTGTAGTACAAGCCAGGGAGTTGGTAAAGAGAAGTGGAATGCTTTTCTTACATGGATGAGACATGTAGTCATCATTCTTAATAGACCAAGTAAGGAAACAACTAGACCAAATATTCAAATCCAAGGTTGAGGTTGGAGATTTCCTAAGAGGCTTAGGTTTTGACCCTGGGAGGAAAACATTGGTGATTTGGTCACTTGCCCCAACAACACAAAAGCCAAAGATATTGGACATTCAAGATTGGAGGCAAGGAAATAAGCTCATATGGAACATCTAGAATGTGATCAATGTGGAAATTGCAGACTTTTTGACTCATGTGTCATTCCTTAACAAAGCCAAAGTAGAAGATTTGGAGATGAGAGTTGCAAAGATGTACAATGGCCTCATTAGAGTATCCAAGGAATATGAGGGGCAGCTTATGCTAAATCCAAAGCTAGAGGAACAAATTACTGAACTTAATGGAAAATTAGCTAACATGCTTGTTGTCAGTGAAAGAATGGATGTTTTTGTGTGTTACCCCTTAATATTTGTTGGTGACTAAGTGTATATTTGTGTGCTTCTTTCTCTTAAGTTTGTATTTTCACAATTTGAACTTCCAATTTGAACCTCTCGTTTGAACCAAATCTTAGTTCAATTTTTGTGTTCAATTTATTTTTGTGACTCTTATGCTACCACGGCTTCATTTTGGCTAAGTCATCCTTTAGGCAGTGTCCTCCAATTTGAAATTTTATTTTGAACTTGTAAAGTTCAAAGTTCAATGTTCAAATAAAAAGTGCAAACGGAAATCCTTGTGTCTTAATGATAAATGAAGTCGTCGTGTCTTTCTTGGTGAGTCTTAGGTCTAGCCTATTTATTCAATTTGAAATTTAAACCTCTAAGTTCAAAGTTAAAAGTTCAAAGTCTGATGTTTGCATATATGAAGTTGGAATTAAAGATGTTCAAATAAGGAAATAGGCGGGGTACAGAGAAATAATATTCTAGGGATTTTAAAGTGTAAAAGCTTTATTTTGGAAAGGTAATCATTACACATCAAGTTTGAATAGTTTGAAATGATCATTATTTAATAACACGTCAGACTCGGTGTCAATTCATCATGAATTTACGTGGGGGATATGAATGTTAAAGCATATCGAGGATTTAGGAAAATCTCCCACCTTTTTCTAATAAATGACAGTAGATTTCTTCATTTTTGGTTAAATCATTCCAAATCTGGAGGAGCAGAAAATTGATGAAGGTAATCTTAGTGGTGCGATGGAGTGTCGAATTGGATGAATTTCGGTGAGTCTATTAAAACTTTGTCTTTGCTGATATTGCAGTGTAGTAAGTTGAAATTCTCTGTTCAGTTTCCTTTGTTTATCTTCTGGAGATTTTATAATTAGAAAAATGAAGTATAATAGGCCTATTATACCCAAGTCAGTGTGTTCCTCTAGTCTTGTTAGTTCAGTTCCAGAGATGGAAGATACAGACCGTCTTCAATTAACTATAAAAGAAATTCTAGAGAGGCTCAAAGATCCTAAATAAGGCTCAATGGTAGACATGATAAACCAAAGAGGTTTGATAGAAGTGGAAACATTTCCCACTATGGGTCCTTGCCCTGAGCTAGTTTTGGAATGTATGCATAGGTATGACATAAATGAAAAATGTATTCGTACTATTTCTAGAGAAGTATTGGTGAGAATAGATAGAGGAACTATTATGAGCACCATGGGAATCCCTGATAAGGAGCTGTATGAAGCGTGGACTATAGAAATAACCTATTCATTCTTCTTTGAAAAAAAGGAGTATAGAAGTGTAATTGCCAGAAATTGGTTATCGAATAGGAAAAAAGGGTGGTTCTTGACTCCCCAATCCCCTCACCTAAGAACATTTCCTTTTGGAGATTAGAGGCTTGGTAATTCTGTTGAATAGGGTTAAAGGGAACCAATATACTTTTTATTGGGAAGACTGGATGTTTTCTACATACAGGTATTGTTGAATGGACATAAATTTCTAGATTGGGGTGAGCTGATTGCAAAAAGATTATAGGAAATCTTGGCAATTTTTTCTGGAATGAAAGGTCTTTACATGTCCTCCTTCCTTTTCTATTTGTTAGCTTGTACTAGGGTATGGGCTGTTGGAAATACAATAATGGGAAAGCAAGATACTAAGAGGGGGGGTGAATCAGATCTTCAAATTTAAGCACTTAAAACAAACTGATCCACATTCATACATATATGAATCTAATGTAATCTTAGATAGCATCCACACAATGAAATAAATAACACATAACACAATAACTTGGTAACCCAGAAACCCAAATAGGTAAA
>MU223672.1:1549729-1567382 GCA_018584345.1 Thuja plicata
AATCTACCCTGTGAAAGGATTTCAACTTACAATAAAGTAAGCACTCTGTTAGGAGATAAAGAAAGGTCTTCTAGAACCACTATGTTAAGAGATTTTCACCTGATACAATGATTAGAATGTCTCAAGTTTGATCCTTCATTATGCACTCTGATGCTGATGATGGATCTCCTCTTTCTAATACCTTCTATGATCTCATAATCTGGTATAACTTTACTCTATTGTTCACTGTGTTGTTTCTCTGCTTGATCTCTGCTTCTTAACAAAATAACCCTCTGTGTATTTCACTTCAAAATGCAGTCACCACACACTTTGTCTGCTTTGTCCTTATGCTTACAAAATAGGGTTTAGAAGCAATCTAATATATCCATTCAAGTCTGATAACGAGATCTAGATCAATGATCAAGATCTAATACCCATACCTTGATGGTATTACAATTAATGTTTACAATAGATCATGCATAGGATAAAATAATTAAATGCATAACTAACTCCGTAGAAGAATATTAAATGCATACATAAGTCAGCCCAAAAAGTTTATACAAGTTGGCTAGATCACTTATCCTTGAAGTTTGAATCATTCCTGACATGTATACAAAAATTGTTCTGCTCGGCACTTGACTTGTCTGTCGCTCGACACTTAACATCTTTGTGTCCTACTCAGCTCAGCAATGTAACTTGGCTCAGCAATGTAACTAGGCAAACTGAAAACTGCTCGGCAATGTTGCTTGGCCTTACATAGTTTTAGCTCAGCCATAGTGATAGCCAACTAAAACTGCCTCAGTGAATGACTAAGTGTTGGTCACTAATCATCAACAAAACTTAGAGAATAACAATGGACTAGTTTACCACATGAACCTTGGGTCCCAGGAATGAAAATCTATGATTATTATCCTCTCTTGTAATTACAGAGGTATTCAAAGAATTTCAACAGAGTAAATGATGTGTTTTTGGCTCGAGTAGTCTTTGAGCTGCAAGGACACTTGAGCAAGAGGCTTTCTGAAGAATTAGTCCAAGTGGTTAATACCTATGGTAGCTATTTTATACAGTTCACTAGGTTCATATATATAAGAGTAGGAAGATTTAAAGGTGAACCCTTGAGGTTGCCTAGGTACGTATTGGATAATCTAGTACTTACAGATATATGTAGATAATTGGCACTCATTAGCAAAAGCTTGAAAGGGAAGGATCTTTTGGGGATAATGTTTCATGTTGAACTCAGATATTACTGTTGTAAAACTAGTTCTGATGCTTTAAATTTGGTGTCAAAGATTAAAATATTTAGCTTTAAAACTTATGTGGCTCATCCCAAATTTGATAGTAAATTCTTTGCACAATCCTACCTAGGAATAAAAGAAAATATTGCTCATTTGTTTCAGCTGGAAGATTACTGGGAGGATTGTGAGGATGAGTTTGAGGTATGGAAAAGACTATGGTCTTGTTTTACATTGAAACATATTGTTAGTATGTAGCTTGTGATTGATATCAAGGGTGTTGAGGAAGATGATGGAGAGGTGTTAGATTCATAATTCTTGAATAGGGTGCAGGAATAACCTATACCTAAGTTGGATTGGGGTAGAAAGGACAAAGATAACATACAATCCTAAATATTCAATGTGATATGGAGAATAGAGAGATGGTTCCATGAGAAAAGATTTGGAAAATTGCGACTAACTGAAGATGAAACCTTTGCAAAGCCTCAAAATACTCTGGTTCCCCATAATAATATTTTTTTCTCTCCTGATCTCCTTGTTAATATTGATCTTACAGGTACAGTCGAGCTTAGAAAGAGCCCGTTGAAGAAAGCCAAATTAGCAGTTACAGCTCCACCTCTACAAGAGTCACATACCTAAGGAGAAAAATAATAAAGAAAGACCATGTTACCAAGGAAGTGGTGGATTTGGATTTTGTTACTAAGGAAGTTCACGCAGCTATAGAAGACTAGGTATTTGATATCCTGGATATTGATGGTTTTGGGTCAGGAGGAGATTCAAAAGGTGTAAACTCCATTGATGACACTTTGACTACTGACTTGACCTTACTACAAACTCCCCCAATAAAGAACCCAATAAGCACACCTAATTGGCTTCAGTCCTCTATTAGCAGAAAGCAAAGTGTAGTTCATATTTCACTACTAGACAATGACATGGTAAGGAAGTGCCTGCGAAAGGAGGTTAAATCAAGAAGCCCAAAACTAAAGAAATGGTTGATATGGATGATATAAGAGGATGGTGGTTGCAGAAATTACAACACCCAAAATTGAAAATAACTTTGATGAAGTGACAACTGAAGATTTCAAAATTAAGAGAGTGGACCTTGGAATGGCCATTCAGGCTGCAGATGTCAAACATATAGAGTCTTGCATGAAGAAGAAAATCACAAGGACCTGAAAGGATGAGAAAGAGAAGAAAGAGATGAAGTTGTCTCTCAAGGAAAAATGGTAGAGTATATCCACTATGTTCATAATCCTGATATCTTCCCTACACCTCAGCTTTCCCTTCCATTTGATCCTCAATTTCTGAACAGTCAGCAAATGAAGGAGTAGATCCAATGCAATAGGTCAATTGTTGAGGCCTATGCTAGTTGGTTTGATTTAGTGGTCAATTCAGGGACCAAATACAATGCTACTCTGAGCCAAACCTATGAAGAAGCTACTATCACAAAAAATAGCCTAGAGGTAGAGATGGCTAAATGGGACAAAGAGAAAGCCCGGTGGAATGCAGTAATGGCTCAAATAGAAGACATCTAGAGGTACGCCATAATGAAATTTCTAGCTAAGATATTTTCCCAGGGTTAGATGATGAAATACTCTTTGTATAACAAGAACACTTAGAATGGAGGAACTCAATTATAAAGCAGGGAATGAAAGAGTCTGTCAAGCTCTTAAAAGATCTCATTGTTGTGGTTGGGGTAATGTGCAATGATATTAAGTATATTGAGGTTCAATTGTTTAAAGATGATGGGCAAACATTATAGAAGTTAGAAGATATGAATAAGGCTTTCAGAGAAAGGATTCAAGCAATTAGAAGGGCAAAATCAATGTTATTAAAAGATTTCTCTCAAATAGATAATATGTAATCCATGTTGGCTATTTTCCTCGATCACTTTAAAATGCATCAGGATAAGATTGCATTGGTACAAAAGGAGAATAAGGTTTGGAAACAAATAATTTCACATGTTGGAATTCCTGATCATCACCTAGTGGTGAAATTCTAAAATGAGCACATGGAATGGAGGAAACAGAAGGGCAAGCCTAATGACATTAATTTGCCTTTAGTATACAAACAACACTTTTGGTAAGCCTACACCGAAAGACAGGAAAGAGAAAACCAAAGATCAAATTAAGAGATCACCATAAGACGACTAAGTATAGAGAAAATTGATGACACAAGTCAGTGTGTAAACTGAAATGCAAGTTACATTGCAGACCGACAAGACATATACAGTGCAACCGATAGTCAAAACTGAAGGACAGCCAAGCATGACTGACAGGCAGAACCGAAAGTCAGTTGCAGCTTGCAAAAAGTGGATCTGACTTCCACATCAGATAAATCAAGCATATTCTATTTATAGGATATTTATTTGTTTTAAATCCATTTCTTTAGGGACAAGATACATGAATGTAAGTGCTTTAATCAGTCTAACTGGTTTAAAACACATAGACTAGGAGATCTAGGTGTAAGTTGTAAACTTGATCTTAGAGTTAATATTGTTCTTATCACAACTCTATGAAGTCAATCCATCTATAAATAGATGATGTAATCATTCTTTAGAGTGTGTGTGTAAAAAAGAAAAAGAGAGAGGAGAACAGAACAAGCACATCTATGGATTGAATTGAGAGTTTCAAAGAACCAAGAACAAAAAAAGAAGGATTTGGTTAGCAAAACCAAGAACAGAGAAAACCAATAATCAGAGGTATTATTCAATCATAGTTAAGGTGATAATATTTTTATGTGAACTACATAGGATCTGTATCAGCAATGGGAGATTGCATTTACCAGGTCAATTTGTAATTTTCTATCATTCTAACAAGTGGAGCAAAGTGTAAAAATAATTTCAAGGAAGGTGGATTTAACAATCCAATATCAAATCTCTCAACCGAGTGCACACTTAACAGTGTTTCTAAAAGCTCTTAACAGATTAGACTTTAACAAGTCTCCACTGATACTCCTAATAGGGTAGATCATCAGAAGTGATCAAATTGTAAGCCTTAACTGGCTCCCTTCTAATCTGCAGATAGTGAAGTTTTGTGGGTGCCATACCCACCGCAGTTTTTACTTCCTAACAGAAGTTTTCTGTGATATCATATCTTGTGTTATGTGTCAATTACTTTCATAAATGTTTCTATGGATGATTTGTATGCTTATTAATGTTGTAAATTGATATAGCTCACATCAAGAAAGATTAGATCAGATTGAATGGACATGGAATTGATTACAAGGGTTAAGTGATTAAAGGATACAAAAAGTTTTAAAGGTACTGATTCACCCATCCCCTCTCAATACATACTTCCCATTAATCCCAACAATTGGTATCAGAGTTGAGTCTCTTCTTGGAAATATTAAAGGCTTAAGAGAAAAGATCATACAATGCAGAAGTAAAAACTTGATAAAAACATTGAGAACAAAAAGCTTGAAATTCATATGTTCTATGAACAGTATAAAGAAGCTAGAATCAGTATGAGATAGTTGTTGGAAAAAAGAAAGAAAATGGCATCTTGCTATAATGAGACAGATTATCAAGAGGAAGAGATACCAGATTTCTTTGAGTCTTTAGGATCAACTACAAGCAAAGTATCAGATACATCAGAAGAAAGCATCACAAGCCTAACTGAAATCAATCTACATCTGGCTGGACAAGTTAAATCTTTGCAAATCGGTCAAGAGACAGAGATGGTAAGAATGATTGATTTCATGAATAATGCAAGGCAAGCTAAACAAGAAAGAACACTAGCTATTGATGATAGAAGAAAGGTCACTAAAAATCTACAAGAAAAAGAGTCTGAAATACAAAAACTTACAGAACATCACCATGATATAAAAAATTAGATTATTCTTATGAGTCAAGAGGCAAACAGACTAAATATTGAACTCATTGAAAGAATAGGAGCTATCGGTGAACTGAGGGATGAGAATGAAAAGTTAAAGCATTAATTAAGAATACAACAGCAACATAATGAAATTATCAAAAAGGTTGAAGAAAGCAATAAAAGAATGGATTATTTTCTTGAGGAACAATGAAGAGTCAACAACAACAACGGTCTAGTCTTTACCAAAAAATGAAGAATCATCAAATCTATCCAATCCAAAGAATGTCTATGAAAATCCAAGACCAAGAAATCTTACATGCAATCAGTGTGGAAAGCAAGGCCATACATCAAATGCATGCAGAGGAAAAATGAAAGGTATTCCTAAATCTACATCTTCATTCATAGGATTCTGTTATAAATGTAACAAGAAAGGTCATAAAGAATATGAATGCAAGTCTGAGATGAAACAACCAAAGAAGGAAACCTACACGGACAAATATTGTCCTACATGCAAAATTAATGGGAACACAACTGTTGAATGTTGGAAAAAGAAAAGACAATCATGGAAGCCTAAAGGTCAAGAAACTTCCTATCAACCAAAGAATATTGGTAATAAGAATGTATGGGACTACAATACTTGGACAAATTGTAAAGCATGTGGAAGATATGGTCACATTGCTGCAAACTATATGAGACTGTGGACTGGAAAGTCTAGAGGCTGGACTAACCCCAAAATGGCATGCTTACACTGTCATAAAGTTGGTCATCTCAAGAAAGACTGTAGAGACCAAATGACAGAGACAAGCACATATCCCAATAGAAACACCATTAAAGATATCTGGAGGGTTAGAGACAAAATGTGGAGAAAAGCTTCAAGCAATGCTGAAGCTAGAACGAGAAATGAAGATGATGACACCCCATCCAATGGATTCGGTGATATCACCAGCCCCACCTAAGTAGAACAAGTAAGTATGGAACTGCATTAACCCCAAGCTATTACTTTACATCAGTTCCATAATATGTTGATATAATTCCAAATTAGCATAAGAAAGATGCATCGTGATTGTACTTGTTGAAATATGTGGTAACTATGCTTTCGGGCATATATACCAAAACCCGTCAGTATACACTCAAATTTAAGACTACCTACATTTACCGAGAAGCGTCGATTAAAAGCAAAAGTTGCTAGTATAGATTGAGCCTCGTCGGTGAACAAGCATATGAACAAAGTTGTCATTGATACTGAAACTTGTCAGTAAAAGAAAAGTAAACATCGACTACTCTGAAATGTTGTAAGTGTCATCGATGGAATTAAATTCTTCACCAACAAACTCAGTCTTCATACAACGACGAGTTGGTAAGCATTTATGGCATGCATTTTAGGGAAATGGCTATAAATAGGGCATCGAAACAACTCATTTGTCACAACACCCAAGAGCAGAGCGATGAAAGGTAATTTTTGAGCAGAAAGCAACCAAGCTATAGAGAAATCATGACTCAATCTCCAACACTCCAAAGAATTTTAGAGATCTTTGCAAGCACAAACAATAAGTTCTTCGAAGTCAACAACTCCATTTTTACGCATTACATAGAAGCCCTAATTTTCTAAAAATGGCATCGACTTCACGAACCGTGAAATCTAAAAATGCAAAGAAAGACGAGTGCAAACAAATTAAGAACATGGCATGTGAAGAACTTAATTATAAGATCCATCCAGAGGTTGCCTCACAACCCGATGATGCTGGTACTTTTTCATGCATTCCAGCTAGGGTTTTGCTGGTTGAAGATGTTCAATCCTTCATACACTGCAAGATTACAGAGATTAGAACGTCAGAGGTAGAAGAAGCTTACAAGAAGCTTTGTAACGATGATGGAACACTTAAGGAAGAACAAAAACACATTGAGGTGAAAGGGCTCACCTATTACCTAATGTTTCCAAAGGTTTTCAAAACTGAATGGATACGGTTAGTGCCGGGCATAATGCATAACAACAAGTTATGGTTGGATGAACCAAAGGAAATCACCAAAGATGTCATCCATGAAGTCACCGGTTACCCCGTAACTGATAAAGTAAAGGAACTAAAGCATCCACCAAAGGAAGAGACTGAAAAGATAACAAGAACCAAATGGGATGGTTGTGGATTGAAAGTAACAACAATAAATGATGATGATATTAAGTTTGGTGCATGTTTTTTGGGTTACAAATTCTTCCAAGCAAGCAGATTAAACAACATAGCATCAGGTGCAGTGGACACAACCTACAAAATTGTGAAGAAGGGTACACAGTTCGACTTATCCAAGCTACTCCTGAATTAGTTGAATGACAACCTAAAGACAATCATGAATGCAAAGTCAAACATTTTTAAGTTTGGCTCACTAATTATGTGTATCTTCTTTTATTTCAAGAAAAGTTCCCATTAGTAGAAAATGTGAAATGAGACAGCACCAAACCTATCACCATGCAAATCAGTGAGCACATAGCTACACTGGGAGATAACTTTGAAACAGTCATGGATGAATACCTCAATGTATTCAAAGACCGAATACAAAAGAGGGTAAGAATCCCCAAGCAACTCATTGAGCAATATAAGGATGAGATATGCTTCATGGTTGACACAGATAATACTTACATCAAACCTGATGTAGCAAGGACAACATGGTTGCAACCATTGGAATATGAGATCAACATTGATCTTTCAACAAAGGCAATTGCTACCTTAATCAATGAACCATTGGACAAGAAGCAACCAAGGTTTGGCACATATGAAGAGGCCAAGTCACAAATTAAATTAGGCCTAATTGTCAAGAAGATAGTCAAAAAGAAAGACAAGATGGTAAAGAATCTCAAGAAGATTCTGTGAGCAACTAAGGAAGAAGCTGAGGAAGATGGAGAAGTTGAACAAGAGGAGGAAACTGAAGAACAACTATCTGTCAGTAAAGATAAAGAAAAGAATGACTCTGAGGAAACAGAGTCAGATTCGCCACCTCCTCCACCATCTAAGAAATCAAGGACAACAGCTGCTTCAAGGAATAGAAGCCAAACACCAAAAGAATCTACTCCTTCTCCTCTGAAGAAAGGAAAGGTCAGGACTTACAAGAGAAAATCTCCTACACTGAAAAGAGGGAAAAACAAGAAAGGAAGAAAATTCATCAGAACCCGAGAGGACATAGAAGACATCGAGCACGATGAAGCCTTAGAAGACAAAAATGTCAAGGTAAAAGAACCTGAAACTATTGATGACATTTGTGTTTATATTGCAAATTATGGATCCATTACATATCCACACATTAGAAAATGGCAGAAACAAAATCAAAAAGATCATAATAAAATTGAAGAAGCCATGATAGCCAAAATGTATAACTTCAAATATGTACCAATACAATTTGAAGGAAGTTATGTACCAAGGGAACTCTTGGATATAATATCCTCCCATTGGACATTTGCACTAAAAAAATGAAAAAGAAATCAGAGAAAGAGTACTTGTTTCTCTTATGCCACCTGAATCAAAGAAGGTAGAGATAGATGAGATGATGGAGAAACATAGCAAGGAATTCTCACCAAAACTGAGGGCATATAAGTTTCTTGAAGGCAAGTTAATTGAACTTGAAAAGGATAGCCATAAGAAATGGTGCAAAATCATGAGCAAACCTTTTGAGGAGGTAAGCCCCAACAAAGACCTTCAACAATAAGATGTTGACAAGGCAACTCAAAATATCACTTTAATTGAGTTAGATAAAGAAGAAGATACAACGGGGAACAAGACTGTAGATGTTGTAGATGAAATATGGGATGATACCACAAATGACAACATTGTGGATACTAATGTCATCAAAATTACCGATGACCCAACAGATGAAATCAATAAGGATGAAGATGTCACTATTGAAAACAAGCTATCAATATCATGCAAGAAAAGAGCAAATCACCTGAGAAAGATACTCCAAAAGATGCAGGAGAAGAAGCTAATAAAGACAACACCGATGGTCAGCAAGACATTGGAGATACTCAAGATGTAACCGACACTAACAAGGTTACTGAAGGAGATAAGGACAAAGATGCAAAGACTCAAGACAAGAATGAAGAAACAAAGACTGATGATGCAAAGTACACTAATAAAGGAGACAAACTAAAAGATGATACTCTTGAGAAAATAGACAAGAGTGCTCCAAACGATACTAAGGTGAATGTGGAGATGTCTGTAGACACCCGATGATCTGAAACTGACACCAAGCAGCGAAATGAAGCACCACAGGTCACATCATCAAGCACAATAGAGAAGGCTAAGAAATTGGCAATGGTGTTACATTCTACTGAGTCACAAAAGAAGAAGAAGAAGAAAACAAAGAACAAGTTAGAGGTTACACTGGATGAAATCATTGAAATACCAAAGTGTGACCCCTCTACACTTGACATGGACACATTACAAGAATATGGAGAAATATGCTAGAGGAAGGCATTGCAAGAGAAGCTGAAGAAACAGCACAGGGACTCAATGGTACTGGAGACAAAATGGGATATACTACAACAAACAATGCCTGATGTTGACATTGATCAAAACAAGCCTATACTTGATCAATTGGCTACCCTCACCAACACAATCACAACTCAGAACATTGATGCTGAAAAGGCGATTGAGGAGAGAGCCGAAATGAATTACCAACAAAAGCTAATAGAGAACATCAACCAAGAAGTGGCAGTGAATAAAGTAAAGCTATCAAAATTCATATATGAATTAGACCCCGTCATATCTGAAGCAATAGCCTTAATTCAAAAAATGAGCACAATAGAAAAGTTCACTAAAGAAATTAGTGACAATATAGCAAAGCTAGATGCAGATCTAGAAAAAAGTGCTAGAAGCCTAACCACAGATGGAGACAATGCATTCAAATTGCATTATGAGAAAATAATTGAGGTTAAAAGGTTAAGGCAAGAGCTATGGGAAGCAAAGACACATTTCAGAGAAGAAGTAGCCGAGCTACAAGCTCAACTTCTGCCAAATCTTACACTGCTCCAATAGCATATCAGTTCTGCAAGGCAACTGATAGGAACTCCTGATATGTTTGTAGCAGACAACATCTATGATATGCATTCAAAGATGACACTTGAGCACATGGCTCTAGAGAAACTCAAAGAGAAATGGGAGAAAATGATGGAGGATATGAAGTCTTCACATTCCCATATTTTTTATAAACTCTAAGGTAAATACCTTTGCCCTTAATATCAAATAAAGGGGGAAATGATATAAGTACAAAATAGAAAGGGAAAATGTTATGTACATTCATTTAGATGGGCAAATAGTAGATATGTATATGTATGTTCATAAAGGGAAAATGATATGTAGAAGGAAAAGATATCATATGTACAGATATACAGGTATATACATAGGGGGAGTCATGAAATGACTAACGATTATATATGATATATATACTTAACATTTTGTTAGTATTTTGCACATATCAGTTTTTTTTATACTAATGTCAAAGGGGGAGATTGATGACATTAATTTGCCATTAGTATACAAACAACACTTTCGGTAAGCCTACACCGAAAGATAGGAAAGAGAAAACCAAAGATTAGATTAAGAGATCACCATAAGATGACTAAGTATAGAGAAAATCAATGACACAAGTCAGTGTGTAAACCGAAATGCAAGTTACAGTGCAGACCGACAAGATAGATACAGTGCAATCGATAGTCAAAACTGAAGGACAGTCAAACATGATTGACAGACAAAACCGAAAGTCAGTTGCAGCTCGCAAAAAGTAGACCTGACTTCCACATCAGATAAAGCAAGTGTATTCTATTTATAGGATATTTAATTATTTTAAATCCATTTCTTTAGGGACAAGATATGTGAATGTAAGTGCTTTAATCAGTCTAACTGATTTAAAACACATAGACTAGGAGATCTAGGTGTAAGTTGTAAACCTGATCTTAGAGTTAACGTTGTTTTTATCACAACTTGATGAAGTTAATCCATATATAAATAGATGATGTAATAATTCTTTAGAGTGTGTGTGTGTGTGTGTGTGTGTGTGTGTGTAAAAGAAAAAGAGAGAGGAGAACAAAATGAGCACATCTATAGATTGAATTGAGAGTTTCAAAGAACCAAGAATAGAAAAATAAGGATTTGGTTAGCAGAACCAAGAATAGAGGAAACCGATAATCAGAGGTATTATTCAATCACAGTTAAGGTGATAATATTTTTATGTGAACTACATAGGATCTATATTAGTAATGAGAGATTAAATTTGAAGGCATTATATTTTTCCATTAGTATACTTAGAGAAAAATATGATTTGCACCATCGATTTACTCTACACTGACAGACAGGGCACAACACTATCCGATGCCAAGGTTACTCGATGACAAAAAGGTAAAAGAAACCCGACGAGTAACAACAGTGCTACCCAACAGAACAATAAAGAGAGGAACCCGACAGATACAAGGAACCCGATGAACAGTTTAGTCAAGGAACGCTGACAGACTTCAAGTTAAAACCAACAACCAAGAACTGACAGTCAGTTACATCCCGCAAAAAGTGGACCTGACTTTCCACGTCAGAAAAATCACTGAAGTTGTATTTTTAGCATCTTGATTTTCATTTAAATCCATTACGTCTGGAGGAAGCAATGTAATTATTATTTTTTAAACTAGTTTTACTGTTTTAAAACATGCAAAACTAAAGATCAAGGTCAAGTTGTAAACCTTGGATCTAAGGGTTAACATTGTAATGCGTGAATTCCAAGATAGGTCAAATAATCATATAAATAGGTGCTTAGTCCATTGAAAAGAGTTGTTGATCAATGAAGATAGTATCCACGGAGAGCAACTAGTGACCAAACAGAGAATTCATGCAGAAGGACACAAACAAAATCAAATCAGTTTTCAAGAACATAATAGAGGCTACCGACAAGTAGAGAAAAGACATTCATCAATCACTTAAGGTGATATTATTATTGTAAGAGCTTTAATGGATCTGTAAATCAGAAATAGTAGATTGCATACAGTCAGGTCAACATTTGTACTCATTCTAACAAGTGTAGTACACTAATGAAGTCCTTTCAAGAAAGGCGGGCTTAACCATCTTATTGTGAATCTCATAACTGAGTACACACTTAAATCAGTGTTGCTAAAGCTCTTAACAGAGTAGATCTTAACAGGTCTTCACCTTAATACTCCTAACAGGGTAGATCATCAGAAGTGATCAAATTATAAGACTTAACCGGCTCCCTTCCATTATGCAGATAGTGAAGTTTTGTGGGTGTCATCCCCACCGCGATTTTTACTTCCTAACAGGAGTTTTCTAGGATACCATATCTTGTGTTATGTGTTTATCATTTTCATGAATGTTTCTATGACTATTGAAAACTATTAAAGATTGTGAACAAACAATACATACATAAGAAAGAATAACAGTAATGGTTGGTAATACAAAATTGAATGATTACTAATGATGAATTGTAAAAGGTGTTAAAAGTTTTAGAGGTATTGATTCACCCCTCCCCTCTCAGTACTACTTCCCATTAATTCCAACAATTGGTATCAGAGCTAAGTCTCTTCTTGGAAAGCTTAAAGGCTTAAGAGCAAAGGTCATACAATGGAGAAGTACAAACTTGATAAGAATATTGAGAACAAAAATCTTGAGATACAGATGTTCTATGAACAGTATAAAGAAGCAAGAATCAAGATGAGAGAGTTGCTGGATGAGAGAAAAGGTATGGCTACCCGGAACAATGAAAAAGACTATCAAGAAGAAGAGATTACAGATTTCTTTGGATCTTTAGGATCAAATGCAAGTAACACATCAGATACATCAGAAGAGAACATCACAAAGCTAAAGGAGATCAATCAACATTTGACAGAGCAAATAAAGATGTTGCAAATCGGTCAAGAGACCCAGATGGTAAGAATGATTGTTGTGATGAGTTATACCAAACAAGCTGAAATAGAAAGAACACTTGATATTGATGACAGAAGGAAGATTTCAGAGAAACTACAAGAAAAGGAAATGAAAATTCAAAGACATGTTGAGAATCACCATGATCTCACAAATCAGATTATTCTTATGAGTCAAGAAGCAAACAGAATAAATGTGGAACTCATTAAGAGAATACAAATTATCGATGAACTAAGAGAAGAAAATGAAAAGCTAAAGCATGAGGTTAGAATTCAGCAACAACATAATGAGATTTTCAGAAAGGCTAAAGAAAGCAATAAAAGAATGGATGATTTTCTTGAAGGACAACGAAGAGTCAACAACAACAATGGTATGGGCTTTACCAAAAATGGAGAATCATCAAACCCAAAGAATGTCTATGAAAATCCAAGACCAAGAAAGATGGCATGCAAGCACTATGGAAATCAAGGGCACACATCAAACATATGCAGAATTAAAATGAAAGGTACTCTTAAATCTACACCTACATCTCGATTCATAGGATTCTGTTATAAATGTAACAAGAAAGGACATAAGGCTCATGAATGTAAGAGCAAGATAAAACAACCAAAGAAGGAAACCTACATGGACAAATACTGTCCTACATGCAAGATGAATGGGCACACATCTAAAGAATGCTAGAAAAAGAAAAATCAATAATGGAAGCCAAAAGGTAAAGAAGTTCCTTATCAACCAAAGAGAATCGGTAATCAATATGTATGGGATTACAACACTTGGACAAACTGTATAGCATGTGGCAGATATGGTTACATTGCTGCAAACTACATCAGAGCAAGGACCAAAAGGTCTAGAGGCTGGTCAAACCCCGAAATGGCATGCTTACGCTGTCATAAAGCTGGTCATCTCAAGAAAGATTGCAAAGACCGATTGACATAAATAAGCACATATCCCAATGGAAACACCATTGAAGATATCTGGAGGGCAAGAGACAAAATGTGGAGAAAAGCTTAAAGCAATGATTAAGCTAGACCAAGAAATGCAAATGGTGACACCCCATCCAATGGATCCAGTAACACCACCAACCCCACTTAAGCTGAACAAGTAAGTATGGAACTGCACTATACCAAGTTATATTTTTCATCAATTCCATTATAAAAATTGATAGACAGTCAAAAATCTGCATGAACCAAAGATGCATATTACTTTACTTATTACAAATCTAAGAATGCAACACCATCAATAAACATTTACCAAAAATCATCGGTGAACATAATAATGAGTTGTTTACACTTATCGAAAATTGTCGGTCAACTAGTAAAGATGCTAAATTACCAATGTAACCCGACGCCCGTCGGTAAGTAAGCGAAATTTAGAAGTTGTCATGACAGTATACCGATATCCATCAGTAAAAGTGAAATGGTTAACAACTACCCAAAGCATCATGTCTTCATCAACGATGATTTGAAATGTCCTCCCAACGAAACCTAGCTGTAAATGGGGAAATCGTGTGTGATGTGGTTTGATTGTTAATTGTTGTTTAGAGTATGTTGATTTCCTTAACTTTACTTTATATTGAATTATATTGATTGTATATTGTAATTGTGATTAGGGAGAAGATAAGATGTTTCTCTTTTATTCCCAAATGCACAAATGGAAGATCCAAGTTGATCAACCCAAGAGAAGGGTTAATGCCCAAATGAATCAACTATTTAGAAAGGAGAATAATGAGAGAGATACCTTAAATTTTGTTAATTATATGTATAGAAATGATATATGACATTAATTGAAGAAATAGGAGAAATGCACTAACCTTGAAATATTTCAGATCAAAGAATGTTGTTTTTTTAGGTCTATAGACTGTTTATGGAAAAACTGATACTTGATCCCGAACCGAAATGCAGAGACGAACAAAACACAGAAATATTTTTTTGTTCTGATGTTTTCTTATGAAAAAGGTCATCCTTGACCCACAAATGTCAACCCTAACCCAATAATGTCAACCCTGACCTACACAGATCCGACAGAAAATCTGTCTGCGCCATCTGAAAGAAAGTCGAAAAGGGTATCCAGATCTGGTCTCAAATCAACTATTCTGAAATTGTACCTGTAAGAAAAAGGGGATTGTTTGTTGTGCGGAAGGGGTTTGCCTTAGTCAAACCTTGATTTAGGAATTAACCTTGAAATCAATAAAGTACAGAATGCTAGCAAGTAGTAGAATTGAATCTAACAATGAAGCTATGATACTCAATAGATATGTAATTGTAATTCAAATGTATGCAAGTATGTAGGTATGAAAGTATGAACTCAATAGAAACCATAAACCTCCATTATTGTATGCTTGAAATCCACTTTTAAGAGATGATGAAATAGTCTTGAGGATGCACAAAGGATCTTGAAGGAAGATCACACCACCATGATGGTTAGATCCAGGGTTTGAATGATGAATCTTGAATGTTTGCACCTAATCCCTTCAAAGGCTTTAGAGCTTGAATCCGTGATCTTTAATGGAGAACTTGAATGCTTGAGAGAAAGACTTGAACACCTTGAGATCTTGGAAATGGATGCTTGAACTTTATGCTTCTTGACAAAATCTTGATTTGAGCTTTTTGCACTTAGAAGACTTAGAGAAAATGAGAGAGAGACTTCTTTTTATATGAAATTAGGGCACAATATTATAAGGAGGCCAACATAGGACAATTAAATTCCAATTAGAATCATGCCCCTAGAAAAGGACCTATATTAAATATAATTTAGGAATCAACGCTTCAGAACCTGAAACAGCCGACCCGGAAGCGGGAAAATTGTATTTTTGATGACCCCTGGTAGTTGACAAGCTTCCTATTTTGAAAGGAGGACCTTGGTCAAGGTCGAGGTCGACCCTAACCTAGGTCAAGGTCAAGGTCAACCTTGACCCAGGGGGTCAGAACCCCTAGAAAATATGCTAGGTGGGGTAGGAAGTGCCCGGAGAGGCCCAATCAGGGTGCTGAACCAGCACAGAAGCATGAGATGATGCAGAAACAGGAGGATGATATGATGGAGGTAAAAAATTTCCCCTAAGGAGGGATAAATTCTCTTAACATGGAATTTCTTCCATTTGAAGATGATACATTGAGCCCACACTTTAGCGGTAGTACAAAAATTGAATGTGCTCACGGTAAAGTTAGAGGAGAAAGAATCCCAGTAGATTGCAACGAGGTAGAATATCACTAAGTTAGGGATATGAGCCCCCAAACCAAGGATTCTAACTCAACATACATACATAAAGATATGAAAATAAAGAGAAATCAATCATAGAAAAACATACATGACTACATAAGTAAGACAAGAAAAACACCATAGATAACATAGCTTCGTGATCTAATCCTACTAGCATGAAAGTGAAAGAGAGAAGAGAAAGCGATTACCTCACCTAGTAAGATGCCCACCTTACTATGAATCACCCCAGAGGGAGAGCCCCCAATAGGTTCACCCGTAAACTGTGCTTGTAATTGTAAATGTGTCTTCTGACATAGATCAACATTCTTGTATCACTATGGAATGTAAAATGTGTGTCCATTCAAGATTTAGAAACTTATGTGCGTTACCTTTCAAGGATTTAGCATATTGTAAAAAAATAAAAAGGGTGCGTATCTCTTCAGGATTTAGCAACTTATATGCGTTACCTTCCAAGGATTTAGCAAACATAAAAGGTAAAAAAGCGTGTCTCTTCAGGATTTAGCAACTTGTGTGTGTTTCCTTCCAAGGATTTAGCATGCTACAAAATGTAAATTATAGTACAAGGGAGACCCTATTTATGCCCCCTTCCTTATCATGGCTACCCACTAGGCAGAATAAGGAAGAGGAAGAGGATACCTACTTCACAAGGTAAGGAGATATCCAGGTTAACAACAATGTATACCATATTTTTAGCGAAGAGCCTTGACCCTTACATCTAAGAACATAGATAATCGTGAAATGGATATGTCACTTATGGAAAAAGGATCCTCAAAGAGGAAGAGATATTATCAACAAGAGCCCTACCAGAGAGGAGTGCTTAGGATAAAATGTCATCTTCGAAAAGCAAGAGGGACCCAAGATTCAATCATCAAGCTCCTTCCAATAAAGAGGATGAGAAATCTTGAAGTGAAGGATAACAAACTCTAACCAAAAAGCAAGGGAAAGAGTTTATAAAGAACATAATTTGCAAAATAAAGAAGAGGTAATGACCTAGGACAATCACCTCTCAAATAAGGGGGTGTCAATGGTCAAAACATAGATCTTTATAAGGCAACTATGTTTGCAACATAAACAAATGCCACTAAGCTAAGGAAAGTAGATCCTTAGATAGAGGTAGAAGGAGAAAATAACTTGCCCCCCAAGGATGACGATCAAGGTATATATCAAATTATATCAACAAAGTTATATAAAAATAAGAGATATCCCTACAAAATAGATGTCTTGGAAAGAATATCATGAGCGTAGGAATTATTAAAGTATAGAATGCAGAAAGAATAACCAATTATACTCAAAACAACATTCATGCTAAGAGGATAATGGATCCAATAAGACTGGAATAGAATACCTCTTGCCCCCCAATTTAAGAGACAAGAGGAGAAACAAAGTCTAACTCGTAGAAGAATGAGGGGAATGCCCTATGTCAAAATTATGAAGAAATTGTAATACCGCTCGGGAATAAGATATAATTCCATGAGAAGCTCTATCTCTAACATATAATTTGAAATGCACA
>MU223672.1:1567632-1618686 GCA_018584345.1 Thuja plicata
TACATTGATCAGGTTTTTAATGCCATGTTCATTAACACCAAGCCCTAAACCCTTATAACCTTTTTTATCTACCATAGTGTATCCAGTAGTATACCTATCTTGCATAGCATCTATGGGAGATGATTGAATATGATGCTCATGAGAGAATGTTGTGTAAGGTGGAATAATAGTTTTAGGAGAATTTTCTTTGGATTTCCCTTTATTATCACCATGGATAGGATAAGAAGGAGAAGGTAAATCTAGAAATTTTTGCACATCCTCATCTTGTACCATAGTTTGAGCCCTAACAAAAGTATGAGAAGAACTAGGGATGGAAGATGGAAGAATAGGAGTGGGATTATTAGAAATGATTGGATTAGGAAGATTAGGGAGATTAGGTAATGGAGTATCATCTACAAAATTCTTCACATAATCTAAAAGAACAATAATTCCACTACACAAATCCTTAATTAAAGTTTTGAAAGTAGGGAGACTAGTATTGGTCAATCTTAAAATAGCATAAGCAAGTGAAACATGAAGATTGACAAACATGATAAAATGGATGACACTCTCATAGACATCATAGGTACTATAAAGAGATGCTAAAAGAAGGATAATGAGAAAAATAGCCATACACCAAAAGAATTTCATGATGAAAATGTAAGAAGTGCTTTTGTATATTTTATAAGTATTCTAATCTAAGATGTAAATCTAACACCAAAGAGAAGGAGTTGTCTATCGCGGGTTCACCAAAATGTAAAGGGGGAAATCGTGTGTGATGTGGTTTGATTGTTAATTGTTGTTTAGAGTATGTTGATTTCCTTAACTTTACTTTATATTGAATTGTATTGATTGTATATTGTAATTGTGATTAGGGAGAAGTTAAGATGTTTCTCTTTTATTCCCAAATACACAAATGGAAGATCCAAGTTGATCAACCCAAGAGAAGGGTTAATGCCCAAATGAATCAACTATTTGGAAAGGAGAATAACAAGAGAGATACCTTAAATTTTGTTAATTATATGTATATAAATGATATATGACAGTAATTGAAGAAATGGGGGAAATGCACTAACCTTGAAATATTGCAGATCAAAGAACGCTATTTTCTGAGGTCTGTAGACTGTTTCTGGAAAAACTAACTCTGGATCCCGAAGATCAAAACAAGTTAGAAGAAGACATCATCACAATGATGAGTGTATTTAAATATATACCAATTCAATTTAAAGATAAAATGCCAAAAGAACTTATGGATAGATTGTCAGCTAGGTGGACATATGCTCTAAAGAAAGAGAAACAAATAAGGGAAAGAGCCCTAGTTTCAGTCATGCCACTTGAATCTAAGATGGAATAAATTAAAGAAATGATGAAGAAACATTCCAATAGGTTCTCACCAAAATTAAGAGCCTACCAAGTGCTAAAGGGACATCTAATTGAGCTTGATAGAAAAAGTGAGGATGAATGGAGAAAGATACTTAATGTACCAAAAAGGGATTCAAGCCCCAAGCCACAAGAAGCTCTTACCGACAAGCCACACAATGAAGAAGATTGGGCTAAACTGAGCCCCAAACATATTCTTATAGCTGATGAGGATGTAAATGAAGAAACATTGAACACAAAAGCTAACAAGGATATGGACACTGTAGATGAAACATGGCTCAATAATACTATCATTGATATTATCGGAGGAGATCTTGCAGATGAGGTACAGAAAGATAAAGATATCACTGTTGTCTCAGCCCAAACCGACGAACAAGAAACAACTACAGATGCTGCAGAGGTGAATATACTGGTCTAAATGCCACTATTAATACAAGCTATTAACATAATCTCACAAAAGGAAAACTCACCCGAGCCTGATGCAAGCATACCTAAGGATAAGGGTACTGATGAACAGAAAGATACAACTAATGACCAAAATATCATAGATGGAGCACAACAAGAAATAGATGAAAGGCAGAAGGACAAAGGTGAAGAAGAGAAGAAAGAAGATACCACTCCTAAGGATACCGAAGGAGATGCTGCAGATAAACCAAAAGTTGATGTGGAGATGTCCACTCCCAACCGACAGGCAGATACCGAGCAATAGGAAAAAGACACAACACCACAAAAGCCTTCATCAAGCACATATGACCAAGAAAAGGATCTTGCTTTGGTGATACATTCAAGTGCTTCCCGCTCAGCATCCAAGAAGAAGCAGAAGACAAAGAAGTCCAAACTGAAGGTAACACTGGATGAAATCATTGAGATACTGAAGTGTGACCCTTCTACATTAGATTTTGAACTCTCCAAGAGTATGGAGATATGTCAAAGGAAATCTATGCAAGAAAAGCTAAGGAAAGAGCACCGAGAATCCCTAGTGTTAGAAACTATAAGGGATATGTTGACACAAATAGTGATTGACATAGATGTTGATACATATGCCCCCATCCTTGATCAACTTGTCGTTCTAACAAAGTCCATCAAATATCTGAATGTGGATGCATAAAAAGCAATTGAAGAACTAGAAGAACAAAAATATCAATACAAACTGACAGAAAAGATCAGCCAAGAAGTGGCAGAGAACAAGGTAAAGCTCTCAAAACTTGCAAATGAATTAGATCCAATTATTTCTGAAGCTATTGCCTTAATACAAAAGTTGTGCACTTTAGAGAAATTCACTGAGGAAAATAGTGATAAGATTGCACAAATAGATTATGATCAAAATACAAGTGCACACAGTCTAACCACAAATGACAATGTAATCAAGATGCATTTAGAAAAGATTATGAAATCTAGAAGGTTGAGACAGGAAATTCTAGAAGTAGAAGCCAAGTTTAGAGATGAGGTTACCGAGCTACAGACTCTAATGCTACCACATATTACACTTCTGTAATAGCACATGACTTCAACAAGACAGTTAATTGCCACCCCAGAGATGTGTGTAGCAGACATCATCTATGATATGCATGCCTGAATCACACTGGAGAAAATGGCTATTGAACACCTAAAGGAGAAATGGGAGAAACTGATGGAAGACATGAAGAATTCTCATTCCCATATTTTTGATAAGTTGTAAGTATACACCTTTGTCCTTACTATAAAAAAAAAGGGAAAATTATATGTAAAGTAGTAAAAAGGGGAAGAATAGTATAATATAAAGGGGAAAATGATACGAAGATAAGGTGAAAAGGGAGTATAGTATAAAGGCAAGTGTACATGTATATACATATACTATAGCAACATATACATAGGGGGAGTCATAATGACAAGGTGAACACATGGTGTACATACTACACAGTTTAGTACTTTACACATCAATTTTTTATACTAATGTCAAAGAGGGAGATTGATGACACATTTTGCCATTAGCATGCAAAGGGAAAACATTTTTTGAACCATCGATAACACCTACACCAAAATACAGGCTTTCAGTACAAACTGAAAGTAAAGATAACAAAGGTCACCAAAAGTGTTAAGTTTAAGAGAAACTCGACAAGATAGATCACGGGAGAAACCCGACACAGTTTGCATAGTTCAACCCAAAAATGTTGAAGTGTAAACCAACAAAGCATAAAAGCATAGGAACCTGACAGAGCAAGGGAACCCAATAGATAGTTCATAGAAGGAACACTGACTGACAGACAATAGAGCAACCCGAGCATCAGACACCAAAAGTCAATTATATCCTGAGAAATGTGGATCTGACTTCCACGTTAGATAAAACACTTATGTTTTATATTTAGCATTTTGATTTGATTTAAAACCATTTCTTGAGGGACAAGTAATGTAATTGTAATTGTTTTAATCATTCTAACTGATTGAAAACATGCAAACTAGGAGATCAAGGTCAAGTTGTAAACCTTTGATCATAGAGTTATCTTTGTAATACATGAAACTTAATTAGGTTAATCTATTGTATAAATACATGTGTAATCATTCATTTCATATGGGTGTGAGGATGATATTAGCCAAGGAGCACATCTATGGATCAGACTAAGAGTTTCAAGAAGCAGAACAACAAAATATGAAATAGGTTATCAAGAACCAAGAATCAAGGCTATCAATCAACAGATGTATTAATCAATCACGTTAGGTGATACATTGTACATGTTAATTTAATGGATTTGTAATCAGTAATTGTAGATTACATATACTCAGTTCACTGAATATTTGTTTCTACATTCTAACAAGTGTAGAAAATAGAAGAAATCCTTTCAAGAAAGGTGGATTTAATAATCCTTTGTAAATCTCTTAACCGATTGCACACTAAAAAGTGTTTCTAAATCTCTTAATAGAGTAGACCTTAATCAGTCTCTACATAATACTCCTAACAGGGTAGATCATTAAAAGTGATCAAATCGTAAGCCTTAACCGGCCCCTTCGATTCTGCAGATAGTGAAGCTTTGTGGGTTTCATCCCCACCGTAGTTTTTACCTTTTAACAGGGGTTTTCTGTATTACCAAATCTTGTGTCATGTGCCTATACATTTATGAATGTTTCTATGAATGTTTTACATGCTCATTGAGTTAATGAATTGATTTAACATACACAAAGATAAAATACCAGATATGAATGAATAGTAGATATGAATGGTAATACAATTGATTACTAAAGGATAAAGGGTTAAGTGATAAAAGTTTTAAGGGTATTGATTCACCCCTCCCCTCTCAGTACATCATTCCATTATTTCCAACACCCTCCCGTAAATTGTTGTATTTGTATACCTAGAAAGAACTTAATCTCTCCAATCATTGACATTTCAAACTCTTTTCTGATTTCATCAGCAAATCCTTTACAGAAAGTGTCATTGCCTCCAAAAATAATATCATCAACAAAAATTTCAGCAATCAAAACTTTGTTATCACTGTCACATTTCAAGTAAACAATATTCTTATCAATTGTTCTCTTAAATCCTATTTTGATTAGATAAGAGTGCAATCTCTCATACCATGCTCGAGATGCTTGTTTCAAACCATATAAAGCTTTATATAACTTACATACCTTGTTCTTGTTAGTGTTTTTAATGAATCCTGCAGGTTGCTTATTGTATACTTCTTCTTCAAGTATCCCATTAAGAAATGCAAACTTAACATCCATATGATATACCTTGAATCCTTTGTAAGCATCATAAGCTAGAAGTATTCTAACTCCTTCCGATCTAGCAACAGGTCCAAAAGTCTCCCCATAATCAATGTCTTCTTCTTGTGCATAACCTTTGCAAACCAATATAGCTTTATTTTTTATAACTTCTCCATGCTCATTCAATTTGTTTCTAAAAATATATTTAGTACCTATAACATTTTTGCCTTTGGGATTGGGTACTAATGTCCATGTCTTGTTCTTCTTAATTTGATCATACTCGTCTTTCATTGCTTTCATCCAATCTTCATTATCTACCACTTATTTAACTTTCTTAGGCTCAAATGTAGATATCAAACATGTTTTGTCTCTTACCTTACTTCTGGTCATCACTCCAACATCCTTATTTCCAATAATCTTGATCAGGGAATGGTGCCTCCTCACATATTTTTCTAAAATAGGCTTGTTAGCTCTCGGTTCTTCAACATCAACATTTGATTGTTGAACTCCTTCTTCATCTTCCTCCTCGGTAGGTGCTCTCGGTAAGGTATCAGGAACATTAGGTTGAACATAAAAAAACTTCTTATAAACATCAGGTTCCTTCTTGCTATCTTCATTATTCCTTTCTACAAATTCACCAATTCTTACATTTGCACTTTCCACTATTTTGTTAGTAACTCTATTCAAACATTTGTAAGCTTTACTCCTTATATAATATCCTAAGAATATTCCCTTTTCTCCTTTTGAATCAAACTCTCCTTCTCTAGAATCTTTCAGAATATAACATTTGCTTCCAAAAATTTTAAAGTAATTGGCATTAGGTTTGTTTTCATACCAGATTTTAGAAGGTATCTTATTGATACCTTTCTTTATTTGTACTTAGTTCAATGTATAAACAATGGTACTCACAACTTCTCTCCAAAAGTTCTATGAAATTCCTTTATAAATCATCAGTGTCCTGGCATAATCAACAATAGATATGTTTCTTCTCTCAGCAATCCCATTCTACTGTGGTGTCCTCGGTGTTGAAAATTGTATCTTAATTCCATTCTCATTACAAAATAATGTAAACTCATCAGAAGTAAACTCACCTCCTCTATCAGATCTCATACAATTCAATTATCTTCCAGTTTCTTTTTCAACTTGGGCCTTATACCATTTGAACATTTGAAATACATCATATTTTTATTTTAAAAACATTACATACATCATTATAGAATAATCATCCATAAATAAAATAAAATATTTGTCTCCATAATAGCTTTGAGTCCTCATGGGTCCACATAAATCAGTATGCACTAAAACCAAAATTCCTTGTGTAACATAAGTCTTGCTTGAAAAACTAGATTTAGTCATCTTACCCATCTGACATTCTTTGCACATAGCAATCTCGGGCTTTTCTAATCTTGGTAGTCCTCTCACTCTATTCTTCTTACTCACTTTGATTAAGTTGTCAAAATTAATATGACAAAGCCTTTTGTGCCATAACCAAACATCTTCAACTTTAGCAAACATGCAACTCTTCATAGAAGTATCAAGATAAAATAAATTACATTTAGATTATTCTCTCGTAGCAATCAGACTATCATTCTCATCAAATACTTTCACCTTTCCATATTGAAATTCCAGTCGGTGACCTATATTATTTAGTTGTGTGACACTCAACAGATTATACTTTAATCCTTCAACCCAATAAACATCATCACATCTTGTGTTATTCAGTAGAATTATATAACATTTTCCTTTCATGGGATATGGAGCATCATTACCAAATATAACATAACCTCCGTCATGTTTTTCCAAGGAAATAAATTTAAGTGTATCACCAGTCATGTGATGTGAACAACCACTATATATAATCCATATTTCATTCTTACTTACTTGTGATATTAGCGCCCTTGGTTCTTCTTCACCGTAGTCATCTTTAAAAGCAACATAAACAACTTCTTTTCCATCATCACTATCAAAAGAATCACCATCACTGAGTCCTTCATTAGCAACATGACAAGATTTCTTACCTTTGTTTTGTAGTATTTGAATCTCCTGAATCTGTTTTGTCTTTTGTCCTTATCTCTATTATCTTTCTTTTCCTCCTTATCTTTCTCAGGGAAGTTAGATGCAAAGTGACCAATTTTATCATAATTAAAACATTTCAAAGGTAACTTACCTTGGTATTTGTCTTTGCCTCTTTGTAGCCTTCTAGCCAACAAAGCTTCAAATTATCTTTAATTCTCATCACATTCAATAAATAACTCTTCAAGACCTTCAGTACAACTATAAAATTTCTCACTAGCACTGCTCAAATATCCATCTCTAGTTGCAGCTTCCCTAGCTTTTCCAATCTTAAAAGTAGACTTAAATTGAGATTCAATCTTAGGTGAAGGAGGAAAATGATTGTCAAAATTATTTAACTCAAATGCAGTTAACCTACCAATAGTAGCATCCAGCGAAACATTCATCTGGGGAATAGATCTTAGCTCTTGTATAGTAGATACATGAATAGTATAAATCGGTAGTAGGATTCTCAACATATTTCTTCTAACATCATCCTTTGTTATGATCCCACCAGCTCCTCTGATAGAATTAACAGTCGCCTTAAGTCTTGTACTATATTGTATTATGTTCTCTCCTTCTTTCATCCTCATAGAGTCAAAATTTTCTCTCAAACTTTTTGCTAGCCTTCTAAACATGCTGATCTCCACCATAGGTCAAAATAAGCTTATCCCACATATATTTCAAAGTAATGCAACCATCAAGTTCATCATATTCCTGGTCGGTAAGTGTAGAAACAATCTCAATCATAACTTGTGTGTGTTCGTGTTTCTGTCTTTGCTCACTGATAGTAAAAGGTGCAGTAGTCGGTGCAACATATTCATTATCAAGAAAATGATTCTACTACTCAAGACACATGCAACCTCATTCTACTTTTCCATGTAGAGAAATGATCCCTATTCAGCTTTGGTGCTTCCCTCTTATACATCTTTACATCTTGACTCAAGTCCTTTTAAACTTATCACTTCAGAGTAACTAGCTCTGATACCAATTTTTGGTCCACTGAGAGGGGGGATGAATTAGACAAAATCAAACTTAAATACTTAAAACTGAACTCACTGATTCACTCAGTAACACTAAATATCGTAAACAACTAATTCACCAAATAACTCAATAACTTAAACAAAAATACATCTCATATATATAAATTAATCATTCAAATTCAGTAACATCATATTAACACAGTTAACACTAGATTTAACTCGGTTTGCACTAGATTTAATGAGGAAACCCAATTTGGGAAAAACCTCTGTGGGAATTGTGACCCACAATAAAAATGTACACTTCTAAAGTATGCTCAGTTAAGAACTTATCCTGTTAAAGATTACAAAACACATTTGCTAAATGTGACCCTGTCAGGGGATTTACCCCAGATCTATTAAGATATTTACCCTATCAGGAGTAGCCTTGTTAGAGGTCTTTAAACACTCTTTTGGAATATCACCTATCTAGGTTCTACAAATAGGACGGTTAAATCCACTTGGTTAAGAGATTTCTCTGTTATAAATACTAATAAGCAATAGTAAACTTTGATCTGTAAATATATAAACTACCTTTTCTTGTGTCAGATCTTTTATGCTTAATTGAATACTAACATCACATCCTCCATTGATCTCTTTGTCAGACTGTAGATTTTTCAATCTCTATTTCTCTGTTATGCTCCGTAAATGTTGTTCTTCAGCTTCTTCTTCTTCTTCTTTGTTCAACTCACCAGCAACATACACTATGACTGTCAATTTATCATTCTTTATATAGACACACTTTTGCCTCTTAATCTCCTTAAATTGATTTTCCATCATTTGCGCTCAATCTTTCAATCATCTTCTTTACAATTCACAACTCGGTAAATCATTAACCTTTTATCTCGGAACTTGAACTTTTCTTGGAACTCCCATAATTTGGTTTAACCACTTGATCTTCACATTATATCTTCTCATTGATTTTCATGTTCATAGATCTTCCAACAAACTTCATTTAATTTGTATCCTCATCCAACTCATCATCTATTTGCAATAAATTCGATCTTATCATCATTTATAATCAATATCCTGTACTCGGTAAAACTTTCTTTGCAACTCGGTAACTATCTTCATTCACTACTCGGTGTCTAACTCATCTTTGCTCATCGGTGCTTAAATTTCACTCAATTTTTGGTAACTATGACTGACTCACATAAAATTCTACCAACTGACTCTGTCTAGCTCAATAAAGTAACTCTTTAGTCATAACTTTAACTCTTTGTAGTTTTCAACTTAATCAAGCAATTGTACCAATTTGATAACATCAAATATATAGTAGCAAACAACTATATCATCATTACTTCATCATTGTTTGATCTGTATTTTTCACCCATTTCAATTCTCCTCTTAAGATATGGTAACATAATAAAAATCAATTAATCAATTGTTTGACATCAATGACAAAACAACAATTGATCTAACCATTTCTACAATTATGATACTCGGTATCATTTGGTCTTCATCATCTCCATCAGATCTTCATTAGTTGGTTAACATGTTCATCATGTTCACTTCAGAATAACCATTTGTGCTTATTTCATTTCTTTTCATTATGGTTGTTGTTAATGAACATGAGACTTTACTTTTTTACTCTGTGGTGAAGTTAGTTTTAAAGCTTATCTCAAAAATAGTTATACTTACAGGCTATTTATATGGCTTATTATGACTCAGTAAGGGTCGGCCAAATTTTTGATACTCTTGTAGTTAGTAAGATATTTTCATAATTTGCAGATACTTGAAGAACTTTACAATTTAAAGAATGTTTTGATCTGGTGATTAATCTGAATATATATATCATAGCTCTGAATGTGTTCATTTTGAGTACATGGATGTAACTTCAGTTGGGGTTCATTTGTGATTGTGATATAATTATGTGTTGCTTTGAGTTGTGTGAGTAATTCAAGTTGTGTTTTAGTAAATTATTCTCTTTGCATCATGTAGATCAGTATATTGGCTTGATATTTTTGCTTTTTTTTAAAGCTATATTGATTAGGTTCATGTCGTGGTTATGTATGAATGTCTAAGCCTTTGATACTTTTAGGTTAAAAGTATTATTCATGCAATTTTCTTGATTTAGTTATTGAAGAGCTAATTGAACATTATTATAGAGGGAGTTGCACCTACATGTAGAGGGATATGATCATCAAGACAAATCCCAACTGTTATTAACAAATTTCTTCCTGATTGGGTTATATAGAGTTATTTGAATTAATTTCATTCACTTAAGGAAAAGGGAAAAATATGTTAACTAACACTATGGGAACTACTAGTGAGTTTACTCCTATTGTATTAGATGTTGTTATTCCTATGGAGGTAAATGAGAAATTGAATAAGATGTTGCAAGGATTGAGGAACTGGAAGAGGAGAAGAATAATTTGGGGATTAAAGTATTAATAGAGATCCTTCAACATAGGGTTGACATGCTAAAGGACAAATTGAGTATTGTTCATAGTTTGCATGTGTCCCTACAATCTTCTGAAGGAAAGTGTGCAAAAGTCATAACATTTTTGAATCATGTTCTTATATTATGGTTAGGCAGGAATATGTCAATGGAAAAACTAGATGCAATTTTGGTATACAGGCCTGACTAGCCTGACAAGATCTTTGACACCAAGAATATGGTAGGAGCAATAAATACATTGTTTTCTTTCTTTACAGGAAAGTACTAGGTAATAAAGGGGAAACTGAAGATTTTTGTAGAATCTTATAATGCTTATTTACCTAGCATCTATGACAAGGAGGAAACTCTAAAAGACATCCCCACATGGACAGGGGATTTTGATTTAATTTTAGAAAGCATTGAAACCCTATTGAATTTGACCAGTGATATTGATATACCAGGGTTTAATGAAGTAATAGAAATTTTATTTAGGGTTGAGGTAGATTTGGTTAGGTTCATTTCAGATGCAAGGGTCATCACTAATGCTCGATGGAATGAGGTTGTTAGCCAGATAAAAATTGTTAGATCTTTTGAGCGGCCAACACACAAGGAGTTCATCAGGTGGGAGATAGAGATGAATAAGAAGAAGGCAATTTGAAGCAGTGAGGAATTCACCATTTTTGTCTTTTTACAATTGATTTTTGACTTGGCACTTGAGCTTTTTTTATAGGGAGAACAATTATCTGAATAGGTACCTTGAATTTGTCATCAAAAGCTATGGGTATTCTACATAAATTAAAGAAATTGTATCTGATTACCTACATACAAAAGTGCCATATGTCATTTTGATGAAGCCAACTTCCCACATAGCAGAATTTGAAGATTTGAAGAAGTATTCCCGGGTTTTATTTGTTAAGCATTCCAAACATAATTTTTCTCTAAGTGATCTAAAGCTTGTTGCAATCCTTACTCTATAAAAGGATTTCCAAGATCACTTAGGAAGGGCTGAGAAATTTTGTCCAAATTTCCAAAAGACTCATTTCATACTCAGCCAAGTTTAACTAGTATAGTTAAATTTTGTATACAATTGACAGAGCAAGTATATGTTTTAGTATCAGATTTTTAGTCTTATTGAGTGTTATTTCAGTGAACAGACTATTGTATAAAGATGATGATTCTGAAAATCAATAAAATATAATCTTGATTGGTGCTCTCATCCGTGTTGGTTCTATGAGTAGTGAATTAAAAAAATTCTAATTTCTCATTCAATTCATTGCATATTGTTTATATGTGCATTTTTAAAATCTAAGCTTTGATCAAGGATATTAAAATACTAAAAATTATTTCATGAGTTCATAGGGTTGGCATAAGGATCGTTATAAGAAGTTAAATTTTAGATTACATTGAAGGATATTATTGTAAGGCGATAATAATCTGAGTTAGGAATCAGTCATAGTTTGTGTCTTTGTATAAGAAATGGTAAAGTGAAGATATTTCCCAATAGATAAGGTACTGGTCTAGAAATTTTTGGAAATTGTTACCTTAGTTGTTTAGTATACCTGGTTATTCTATCTTTTGTAAAATTCTGTTTATTTTCCAATTTATCTGTGATTCTTTTCATCTCATGCTCCAAACAAGGTTGATGTTCAATGGGTAATTAACCATTATCTAGTATCTCCCAGTTGTGTTGAGCCCAATATGATATTTTTGCTTATATTAATGTCAATCATAAGTTTGATGTGTATTCAGAGGCATTAAAGGGAGTCCCCCCCTTGGTTTTATATAACCTAAAGTGTAGAGGGATAATTCAATGTCCCTATTATTTGGTCCAGTCCTCTTAAGACTCTGAACATTGGAGTTGACTTCTCTATATAATGTATTTAAGAGTGCATTGGTAGCTTATAAGTGTAAAACCTTTTCAGGAACCAAAAAACCTTCCGTCTATATTGGGTCCTTATATCCCTCCATCCACCATGCCTATCACTACTAGTTTGTCACTCACTTACCCTATCCCCTATCAAGATCAACAAAGAAATGCATTATTGAACTCTCTATATCAACTCATCTATATGAACTAGCCATATCATCCCTATTCATCCATAGTTCCCAAGTCTTTTGGAAGTAATTTAGGTGTGCAACAGAGAAATCATAAATTCAAGAATCCATTTATATATGAAGATCACTATGTCTAGTCTACTCGACATGCGAATACAAAGAAAAATGAAATATTCAAGAGACCACAAGGGTCCACTAAGAGAATAAGAAAATCAAAGAAAATATGGGTTCCTAAATCCATCATGGAAGAATTACGTTCTAAATCATCTAAAAGCAAAGGAAAATCAAAAGTTATGTGCATTCCCAAGACTCTCTTGAAAGACTTGAACAAAGAGGAAAAATCAGAGTTGGCATCCAATCTTACAAAGTCTTCCACTTCATCTCCATCTAAACATCTCCCATTTTCTAACTCTATTTTGAGTCCTCATGTCCCAAAACCCATTACCTTGAATACTTCACCCTCTTCTCCATTCATCTTTGGTCCTTGTGTACCAATATCCATATCCACTTATACATCAAAGCCTCAAGCTATTCCATCCATTTTTTGTCCATCCATCCACTACCCTTCAAGGTGCGTGTCAATGTTGATCTTATCACCATTTCCATCTACCCCTGTACAAACATTTCAATACCCTATCCAATATCCCACACCTACCTGCTACCCATCTATATTGGGTCCTTACATACCTCCATCCATCCCATATCCTTTCATTCCTCTTATCCAATCCATCACATAACTCCTTGGATACCATATCCCTTATCCTCTATTTCATTCCCTACCATCACCCCATCAACATCTTTGAGCATACTTTTAGTAGCATTGGCCCATCGTAGCATATCCTTCAAAGGATCACTATCCAAAGAGCAAGAGACTTAAAGTTCCTCCATAAAATTTAAAAAGAAAAAAAAAGTGCCTCGGTGAAAACCTGGTAAATAGGCACCTTGGTAACGAAAGTAAAGAGAAAAAAAAATGTCTTATGGTGAAAACCACTTCTTGTGGTGCCTTGGACAAGTACCATGATGAAACCTGGAAAACATGTGTCATGCATAATTTCTTCCTCTTGCACTCTCTCTTAGAGGAAAGTTTCAACGATGCTTCCCTATCCATCATAGTCATTACGTACTCCCTCTTGCACCTTTGATCTTGAAAAGGTTAGACATATCCATGAACATAATGTATTCTGATATCCATTATCCTCTCCATCAATTTATTCACTTTCTCTAATCCATGGTACCCTATCATGATCTTGCTTATCCCAAATCAATCTCATCACTATACTATCCAATTGACCCCTTGGTCTTGATCAAAATGAAGAATTAAAAATGAAAAAATAGTTTCCCAATAACTTCTTGACATGTCCACTCTTCTGGCTCACATGCTTTTATGGCATCAGGTCATTATCCTATATGCTTTCTGGCACCATGTCATTGGTTTCCATTGCTTATCCAAAACATGCTTCACATGTTATATTCCCTTTCACTAGCTTGGGTAATCTTGAGGAGATTGTCCTTGAGGTTTGCATTCACCCTCTTCATCCATCTTTGTTTATTCACCTCATCCATCAACTTTCTAACCCATCTGTAATGTCCTGCACTTTGCTAGAAATTGGGGGCAAACGAATGTGATCTTGCTTGAGAATGAGCAATCTCTAAAAATGTCTTGAATAAAACCTAAAAATTGGAAAAAGTCTTTAAAAAATGATCATCCTGGTGAAAATTTGGTAATAGGTGCCTTGATGAATCAACAAAAAAAATAAAAAAAGAGAAAAATAACAAAAAAAAAGAAAAAAAAAAGAGAAAAATACAAAAAATGAAAAAGAAAAAGAATTACCTCGATGAAAACCTAGTAAACAGGCGCCTTGGTAGTAAAAATAGAATCTCCGCCAAGTAGGTGAAAACCTGGTAAATAGACACCTCTTGTACTCAAGTGCTCCGTCTATCAATACTAAGTCCTAACATCCTTCACAGTTTCATGCTTCAGTTTGTACATAGCTTTCAGTCACTTTCATGACACATTGGTTCTTCTAAGAACCCTCTTGGCTTGAAACTGATCACAGACATAGTTTAGGGGAAATCAAATTGGCTTTATCCCAATATTCTAAGTCAAGTCACCCATCTTGAATGGGAGTTTGTTACTAGGGGCAAGATTTTCAAATTGATCAAATTGATGAACCAAACTAGATTCATATCTTCGTCCTTATTAATAGACAATTTGTCACTGACACAATGGTGTTTCTCAACACCCTAATCAATAGTGTTTCTTAACACTACCTATTTTGGGCACATCCGTGTTTCTCAACACACATTGGATAACATGACATAAACATTGGATCGATAACAATCAAACACTTTACACTCACAAAAACTTGCCGAAGATATGTTGAAATTTTCTTTGGATGTTGTCTGTTATCAATAATTTTTGCTAATCTTTTCTTTGATTCTTGTTTGTTGATGTGGTCCCGATGATACGACAATGACAAGTAAACTGGGTGTTTGTGATAAGAGCCTCCACAGTAAGGTGGATCAGCCGCACATATCTTGATTTTGTTTACTTGCATGCCAAGGTGAGGTTGGAACTATCTCCTTGACTATTATTAATCTGCCTATTTAAACAAGATCGCCCTTTTGGTTATCTCAACTTTGTATGCCTTGATACTAGTCTACTCTTGTAATATCAACTGGAAACAATGTTTAGGTCATCTTGGCTTTAATGCCTTGATGCTTACACTAGTTTCCCACATCTTATCTGATGAAATTCATACTTATATCCTTATGGTCGCAGTGGCACCAGTAAGGGTTGTATCGACTCTGATGTCCCAAACGCGCAAAGAACAACATAATCTCTCTCTCTCTCTAATGTGGGATCATAATCTCTCATCGATCAATCTTCCTTTGCCAAGTGGTCAAGCTGCGCATTAAATATGGAGACATGATCGAGTACCTGTGTAATTGATAAAAACAATTCTTGCAAAGATGTTAGAAGCATTGCACATCATATCCATTACATATCATATAACTCATCATATAAGACCATTTCACATTGCATGCCCATCGTAAAAGAAAACCATCATATCATCATATGTAGTAACACATCCATCTATTTGCAAAATCACATAAACATTGCATTGCATACATATCTCCATCATAAACATACATGATCATAAAATAAATGCATCCATGTAGAACATCATAAGAAAATAAAACATCTCATGACATCAACGAACACAAGTACAATGACATCAAAATCATATGTCTCTATAGATATAATCAATGCCAGGAGTAGATCAAAATCTTAAGGTATACAAAATGTGTCATCAGAGCAAGTCATCGTATACAAAGCCAACAATGGGTACAATAGGGGGATATATCAAAAAAGTATCAGAACAACAAAAGCTAGCTCTCAACCATGTCCTCGACATCGACAAGAACATGCGGTGGTGGAGGTGGTAGAGGAATGGCCTCATCAGCCTGCTGCATGCGAGCACCATCTGAACGAGCCATTAACTGCAAGAAGGGGGCCACCTGTCTCTCTAATAGAATATTAACACCGAGGGCTTCCACATAATATGAATCCCTACTCGTCAGATGGTTGGATATGCGTTAGAAATGGTCATGCTCAATGATAAAGGCGACGATCCTCTGATCACACTCAGTAGTAACAACAACAATCCTCTGATCCCTATCAACAATAAGATCAACAATGCACTGATCTTGCTCTATAATCCTCACCTGAGCCACAACAACATCTACCTGTAGAACATATACCCTCTCCCTGAGTAATTGAATGAAATCATGAGGTGTTCATTGCCTCTAACCCTCTACCTGCTCTTCCTACTCTACCTGGCCATCTCGTCGTTGTTGGACCTGTCGTGCGACCTCGTCAAAATTTGCAGCAACCTGTCATCCAACTGGGGCATCCACTCCCACATAACCCAAACCACTTTCCTCCCCTCTTTGTTGATGTCCTACCACTAGTACTGCTTTTCTCGAGCTTGCACGGAGACCCTCTCTTATCTGCCTAGGTATTGCTACTGGTATATCGGTTGGGGCATGTCCTCCCTCCTCTATCCTCAACGTTGGGGCAGTTAGATCTGTAAATCATGGGAAGGGGTGCCAAGCTATGTAATATCGGTACTCATGGTCACTCTTGCATCTACTATGGCCTCTAGATAATCCCATGGAGCCTATTGTAAACCATCGAGCTCCTATACTGATGTCTCATATACTAGTTGAGGCCCCCATCCTCGACATGTCTCATCGGAAAAACCTAGTATATGCTATAAAATTTGAAGATACTTCTTGGGGTCTGTCAAAATACTTGTGCACTCATGACACCATGAATCTCTCTATAACTGCAAGGGTATGTCTGAATAGTGGATGAATTATGAACATATCGTTGCTCTACAACCGCTAGTCACCCCATGTCGTAGTACCTATGTACGGTCACCATGTGACCACTACGAGGACATCGAATTATTGCCACTGATAGTTTGTCTTCTCCAAGTGGGGTTGAGTGATGTAACATGCATACATGTACACAAAAGGATGCCCCTCTTGTCGGGCATCATCAACCACCGGTCTGCATATGGGAATATGCTCCCACACCCAAACCTATGAAACGACACACCTGCTACGAGGCTCTTAGCCTTGTGATACAAAATCTCACAGAGCTCATGGTATAGGTGATCCAACATGCATGATACCCACCCCCGATTCATTGGTATATCCAAAAACTCCTCCAAGATCAACCCCCACCTAGACTAAAATCCCTATTGTCCCCTATCTAGCATGATAATGCAACCAAGGAAGCCTGCCATAATGCAAGAAAGAGGATACTGATCAACATACCTGCTCATCATGGTGTCCCATGATACCCATTGCTCAAGAAAATCATCGTCTCCAAAGATCTGATGAATTACTAACATACCTGGCCGCTGCACAGACTCGTATTGAAGAGGATGACCTCTGAAATAAATATAGAGGATGCGATAGACATCCTCAGGTGTGACTGTGATCTCTCTAGTGGGCATATGGAAGGTGCTATTCTCATTGTGGAATCTCTCCACCATTGTTGTAAGCAATCCATGGTTCACCCTTATCTCAAGGATCCCCGTAAGCCAACCAAATCCACACTCTGCAATGGTAGCTCTCTGCTCATCATCCAATCTCCATACCAAGCGCATAGTGGGTGGATAGGTAATCCTGAACTATATATTAGGTAATTTCTCTTGTACAAAATGAACAACAGTGCATCAGTACAATTGTCAGAGTGACCAAATAAAGAGTAAAAATGTTGCAAAACATGCTAAAGATTCCTTATCTACAGAGAAGAAAATAAAATTTGACATTAGAAGGTTAAAAAACAATTGTTGTTTTCAATATGAGTAAAGAAATTGGCATCAGGTCTCATTCAAGTATTCACAAAGGGTTGTACGAGTAACAAAGCTAATACAAGAATGCAAGGTTCATGGTACGAGTAAAGGGTATGTTATGAAGGTTCTTGTATGAGTGAAGGGTAGGTGACATACGACAAAACTAATAGTTTTATATGAGTGGTAAATTGGAAGCAGTTTCTCATATGAGCACTCCCCAAGACTCGTATGAGAAACCGAACTTTCAAATCTAAAAAAGTGTAAAAACATAAAAAAATCAATCAAAATCCACAAAAATGTGAATTAAAAAGGATGTTTGTCATGCACTTACGCTGCTCGATAAGTTCCCAACCAGTTGTGGACTCTCTAGCACTCAAAATGATGAGTATCAACGAGGACCACCATTTTTCTCAAAAGAGGTTTTCAAACTCAATAAGATGAAATGAATTGAATGACCCTCTTGGCCCTTAGATAGGTTTTTGACCTAATTTTCAACTTGCTCTGATTGACGTGAAAATTGCACCCCTGGCTGATTTGATCGTCCTGATTCTATTTTTGGGATTGAAATTGAAATCTGAGATCGTTTTACTTGCCAAATTTGATAGTTGACTATTTCAGTCAACTATAGTTGACCGCTTGCGCAATTAGTCTTTTTGGGACTCCAAACCAATGGAAATCTCTTGTGCTTTTATTCCAAGCAATCCATGTATCTAATTTTTGGTCAAACTTGGTAAACCCTATCAAAAGTTTGGTCAAAATTGGTCAACAAGACCTCAAACAAGTGTAGAATGGGTCCTAAACGCTTACAACCCCTTCCAAATCAGATCAACTTCTTCCTACATTATTTTATCAATCTAATTACTTATGATCACTGGGGCACCTAGCCATATGTTGATTTCAGTCCTGAGGGGGTAGGATCAGGACATCAACAATCCAGTGATCACACCATCAAACAAGACCCCATTGCTAGGGGCATCCCAGCTTCATCACTGCACATCAAGTTGAGATTACCATTCAATTAAAGGCAACCCAATCAATTGTATTATACAGTGATGGATACACTCAAAACCAGACAAATCAGTCTTATACAAGTCATTCATTCTTGAAACCAGACACGTTGATCAAATTGGCTTCATCGCTTCAAATCAAGTCAATTTCGCTAGCCAATCTCTTAACGGTAATCAGTTTCATTGCTTCAAATCAAACTGGTTATCTGTTCAAACCAATCTAGAGGCTCAAGAGTTCCTATCAGATGTTCAGTTTCATCGCTTCAAATCAAATTGATCATTTTGTTCTATGTCTTTTGATTGATCTTCGTCCAATCAAGCTTGGAGTCAGTTTTCTTTGAAAGAATGGTTTCATCACTTCACATCAAACTATTCTCCATCTCATCGCTAATTGTTCTTTGAATCAATGCATTGATGACACATTAATTCAAAGAGGGGAAAATGTAATGACCTAAAAATGGTAAACTAAACCCTAAAACCCCAATCTTGATCTTTCATCAAGAAAACCTTAATCTTAATAAAACCCTTAAGTCCTAACCTAAAGGCAATTCAACATCTTTAGTTTGAATCAGACCTAAACCCTAGGTCCTAATCCATCACCACATTTGATTTAATTATTTGATTCCTAAATCCCAAGATATTGGCAAATAAACCTTATGTCATTTATTTAAATATTCAAAAATTAATAAATTGAGTAAAAAGTACATAAAAATCATTTAAATATTCAAAAATGCATTTCTTTGTCACCATTTCAGTTGACTGAACATCAATTTAGAAACAAATCTTTCCTATTCGGTTAACTAAGTCTTTTCTTCTCCTCATTTTGGAAACAATCCAGTTAACTGAAAGCTGACTAAGTTAACTCCTCTTTCAATTTTAGAAGTTTCCCGAATGACTGATTAGTCAATTTAGTTAACTGACTCTCTCAACCAATGGTCTTCCGTGCACATGGATTGTGCTTCTTTGAATCAATCTTGTCCGTTCTTCGAAGTTCAATCTCGATCGTCGGTTCGAGAGAGATTTCCTATAAAAGAAAGCTTCATTTCCTCACAAAGGATCCAACAATTTTGAGTAGAGTTATTATGCTGGTTTTTGGTTTATCATTTTCATTAAGCATTTAACATTTAGTATATTTGCATGTTTACATAGCATTTCAATTCATAATATAGGAATATTTATTTTAGGTTTTAAAATAAACTTAGTTAATCATTGGATGAACATATTTGTACTTGCATCATAGAATAACCATCTTTCAAATCCTTCATCTAGACAGTGTCAAGTCACTGGGTTTGTGATGATCTGAAAGAAAACTCATACTCCTGCCTACTAGAAGGCAATAGGTCGGTTTAGATTAATTTATTGCTTTCTTAGTTTAATGTTTTCCTAGATTAATCACACAATGACCTATTGAAGTGTCTAGTTGTTTAGAGGTCCACATTTCACACACACAATTAAAGATACTCAATGGATTGAGTATGAAAAGTAGCTCTATGAACGCCCACAAGAGGAGAAATCCCCTCCCATAATGAATACATCAGAGGAACTCTTCACGGTTGATGATATCAAGCTAGGGATAAAGAAATTGGCAAGTGGTAAAACTAGTGATATTGATGAGCTGCAAGCTGGATTTTTAAATTGGGGAGAGAAAATCCTTGCACCTCACATAAAAGGAATCTTCAATCGTGCCATTCACGATGGTTTCCCAATGGATTAGACAACTAGTGTGGTTTTTCCCCTCTTTAAGAGTGGTGATATCAATAACCCATCTAACTACCACACTATTATGGTTAACCTTGTTTTTGGCAAACTTTTTGGGAGCATGATAGAACATAAAATCAATAGTTGGGCAGAAGGTGAGGGAAAAGGGAAAGAGAATAAGCGGGTTTCAGACCTAGACATTCCACCATTGACCATTGCATCACTCTTTAGCATTTAATAAATAAAATATGGGACAATCAGGGAGAAGAATACTATTGTTTGTTTTGTAGACTTTAAGAAAGCCTTCGACATAGTGCCTAAAGACAAGCTATGGAGAAGGATGGAATAATTTGGGTATTCCTGACGAGTATAGAGCGATAGTGCATAGATTATATGACAGAGTTAGAGCCAAAATCATAACTAGTGAAGGAATGTCTGAATGTTTTGGTAGTGACATTGGTATTAAACAAGGATGTCCTTTATGCCCAACCTTGTTTGGGTTATACATTGATAAATTAGAAACTTGGTTAAACAAAATAGATGGGGAAGGTGTTCATTTGGCAGGGTACGTGGTGAAGCTTCTTTTGTACGTTGATGATCTTATTTTAATATAAAAATCAACTCAAGGGTTAAGAGATCATTTAGGGGCCTTAGAGCACTTTTGCCAATAGGTTGGGATGTAGGCGAACATTACCAAAACCAAAATCATGATTTTCTCTTTTAGGAGAAAAAAAGCATATTACATTCATTTTTGAAGGTAACCCATTGGAAATTGTGAAAGATTACAAGTCTCTTGGGATTGGCTTTCATTATAAGCTCAGTTGGGAGACATGTAGAGTTAAAAGGATATAGGGGGTCTGTAAAGCCTCATATTTACTCCATAATAGATGCATAACAACTGAACTCTGGGATTGGAAAACCAAGAAGACTCTTTTTGGTTTGTTGGTCACATTGGTGGTTCTTTATGGTTGCGAGGTTTGAGGTGGCAGCATGTCAAACTATGGATGGAGACAACTAGAGAGAATTCAGAAGCACCTAATCACAAGCCATCTCAAAGTTAAAACCTTTGTACCTTATGATATTCTTCTAGTGGAGGCTGGGACATTTCCATTGGAGGCATCGACGATAAAATGATTACTTAGTTATTTAAAGAAGGTTGAAAACATGCATAACCAAAGCTGATCGAAAATTGTGAAGGAAGAGGATCTTAACTGTAGAAAGAAAACTTTGATGAAGCAAAATAAAAATTGGCTGAATAAATGGAACATTAAGCTGCATGCGTGTCCTAATACAAATGTGGACATAAATTTTTTTTTCATGGAGAAGTTTTAGAGTGCCATGTGGACTAATAACATTGGTCTAAAAAATGCTTACTACATTCAAGAGTTTAATCCAACCAAGGAGCATGACGATAACACGTATTTAGAGGCTGTTATTAAAGGGAAAGCAAGGTTGTTAATGAAACAATTGAGGACGAGATCACATCATCTCAGGTGCGAGACATGTAGACGGAAGAGGCCCAAAGAGGCTTGGGAGGAGAGAACTTGCATGTTTTGTAGGACGGACGCAATTGAATCTAAATGACACTTTCTCACATAATGCGTAGCTTATGACGATATTCAGGCTCAATATGAAATTATCTTGAAGGTTGACAACACGCATAATTTTTTGAGAAGGATAAGATCAACCAAAATACTGATATTTGATTAAGACTCATAAGAAAAATTCGGAAATGAAAAGAAATATAGAAATTGCTTAAGAATGTAGGCTTTTTGGTCCCTTAGAATGTTTGGTGTCACGAACATCATTAAAATAAATCGTTCATTCATTCTTTGATAATACGTGTTTTCGAACAATTAATCTACGCTCGCTGCTGTTGAGTCGAGTGTTACCAACTGTATGCCAGATGAATTTTAAAATCCATATATAGTAGCAACCGGAGAATTCCTTGAAGAATTCTTCTTACTGCCCATTCAAATTAAGCACGTAGTCGGCCAATTTGGCCTAGGATTCATACGCCCCAGGAATTTTAGGGTTTCGTAATTAGAAACAAGAATAATGGCCGAAGAAGAGGAGGCTGATTTGGAGCAGCAGCTGGAAGCTCAGCTGGTAGAGCAGACGGATTCTCTCGCTGGCGTGGATGAAGCCCTAGCGGAAGACCCCGCCAATTCTGAGCTTTTGATGGTACATAAAATATAGGCTTGTAAGCTTTCATCGTACTATAATGTTTGGATATAACAGTCTCCGGATAAAATTATTTTAGAAAGAATTTGAGGACAAAAGCTTCTGGGTAGAACTGTTTTAAAAAGATGAAATCTATTAATCTTGTATATTTTAGATTTATGACCAATAGGTTAACTGTATATAGTGATCGCTAAAGTGACTTCAAAAAATTGGGTAGGAGCCGAATGGATTGATGCTTTGTGAATGGAATGAAATTACACATTTTCGTACGCCAGTTAATTTGGATATAAATTAGGGTTAATGGCTTCCTTCACCCCCCCCACCCTCGCAATGGAGGAAAAACAGCATCCTTGTATTGGGTGTCTGGGTTATTGATGCCCTAGGTCTTGATGTCAATGGATGAGGCTCATTTACTCTTTTAAATTAACCTAGGCTTGGTTTATGGAGTTTAAACATCTTGGAACAAATCTGCACATTTCCGTACGCCAGTGGTTTTAGCCACCTTACGTAGTTTGAATGTAAATTAGGGTTAATCGTTTTTTCCCCTGATTGGAGGAAAATTAGCATCCTTGTATTGGGTGTATTGGATAGTTTCTGTCCTAGCTGTTGGTGCCAATAATAGAGGAATATTTACTCTCTAAATTTAGCCTGGACTTGGATTATGGAATTCAGCTGTAGTTGAAGCTTGAAGAACATATGTTCCTTTGTAATTTGTTTGTTAATTAGAGGGACCGAGCATTTATATCATAAGTAATGGGTTCCGAGCTTTTATTTGTTAAGTAAACGGGGACTGAGCTTTCTGGGGTTTGAACCTAGGTCTTTTGTCCATTAATCCCCGTTGGCTACTGCTAGTCAGTGGACTACATTCGTTTGATGTTTTGAACATTGTTTGACACAGATTAGGATTATGTTTGCGTGGGCTTTTTGCTTTATGAAATGAAATGATTTTAATTATGCAACTGCCAAAAGAGTTTGACACCGAACATTGTTAACAATATTGTTCCTTTATGAAGGTCCGTTCTTCTTCTATTGATTTATATTTAAGAAACTCCAAGATACTTTATTTTCATCTCGTCAAATTGAATAATCATGGAGGCCACTCTCAAAGTGCAGTTGGGCAATCTCTCTAAGCTAATTTTTGTGAAGAAATGTATCTTTTTCTTAGCCCTTTTTCATTATTGTATTTCAGGTTTATGCGTAGGTTTCTATACCTATCAAATTCGACAAATCCTAATTTTGCCATTTGCTTGAGTTCACTATTTTTGAAAGAATAGTGAAAGACACGAATGTGATATTTTGCAAAAAGCACCTATTGGAGGAACATTCCAACACAGTTTATGTGGGGTCTGTTCTAGAATTATAGGAGTTGATAATCTACGAAGTGAAAAGACTCCCATTCTGGTTTTTTATTTGTTAATTGTCAATCGATTGTAAAAATGCTTGTATTATTTGGCGAGTGTCATTCAACCTGGGTTCAACGTTGACCCACTTTCACAGATGCTGATTGGCATTAAATAAAAAAAATTATTTGAAGGAAGTTTTATTTGCTCTGGCATTTATTTTTCTTTTTAATCAATTGAATTTCTTTTTAATGAACATGGTTACTATGGCTTATATTGAGATGTGCAATTGGCATTTCAATCATCCCGTCTGATGACAGAATTTGTTGAAAAAATTTGATGCACGTCAGAACTTGCAAGAAACAAAAAAAGCAAAATTTTAGACATAAAACACCATGCGTACAATTGAAGTTATGAACAACTTTAATGGAACAAGAAATTATCATCACTATAAGTTCATTCATATAATTATTAATAACTTATTGTCATTGTTTTCAAGCTGGATGGACTGTATGGGACCCGGTTAGATGACTGTTCACTATATCAGGCACACAAACACACATATGCTTATGCATATATAATATGTGCCTAAGATTCTGGTTCTGGTATAGGGGTGGGTGTATGGTTCTGGTATGCTGGTATGACAATTTGTTTCCTTTGGTGCAGTACACCTGGGTATGGCTGGACACAGAAATGCTCCCTGTTAGAATTTTAGTGCTAAAAGCTTTGGAAACTCCTTGGGAATTGTTGGAAACTACACAATAATCTCCTAAATCCCACCGAATTATGGTCATAATCAGCTGATGGAAGCCCTTCACATCAATGATCAAACTGACCCCACTTTGTCTTGTCAAAGTTTGGCTATTATAATTAGTTTTTGCTGGGGGCCTTCATTTGAACAAGCATGGTGTGAATTCAGTTTTGATATTCACAGACTTAAGCACTGAGATCCTGTCAGGAAAGATATTGATTGGTTTGAAACTCATATGATGGTTCTTTATTGTGCTGACACTTGTGATTGAAGTTCTAATCTATGCAGAGTAGAACAGACTAAACTTATACTCACACCTCAATGCACCATGAAAAGAAAACTGGAGTAGGTTTTGCATCTTTTTTATATGAAATGTGTATCTAATTCATTTGCTTTAACCAAGAATACCTATAATTTCTATACATTTCCCAACAATTTATTGAAGGTGCATTCTTCATGTGTGTAGTGGTCAAAATGTAGTTGTCAAAATGGGAACAGATTTAGAAGCGCAAAGATTTCTTTGGAAAAGATGCTTTTCAATTCTACTAGTTTTGATTTTCCATAAAAAGGGATTACAGGCAATGACCATGTAGCTCCACAATGTTATTTGTTGCAGATTAAAGTCCAGCAGTGGTTGTTCTAAAAACTGATGTCATCTAGCTTGTCATTATGATTGAGCTATGACATTTTTCATTGATTTGAAATGTTATTATTAACTTGTTTATTCTACAGGTGACTGAAGTCGGTCAGTAGGACTGACTTATAAGACAAGTGAGCTATAATTATAGGATGCTTAAAGCACCTCATTGCATTAATGTGCATGGAGATTCTAAGCTGCTCAATCATTCTCTGCACCATCAACATCATTACAGAATGGAGAGCTCCAAAATATGGATTTTTTTTCCATTTCATCTTATACCAAAGAGATGACTAGTAAGTCTTCTATTACTGGTTATGTACTGTACCCTAGGTGTACCTGTATTGGGTATAGGTCTTGGCTGGGTACACCTTGGATACATTTTGGGTACAGCCCTGGTAGATGCACATAATACTAATCCTAAAATCAACGACTTAATTAATCACCGAGTATTGCTGTGTTTGAACATATGTAGACCATCTTAAATATCTTTAACATTTGACATTGAATTATCAATTATCAGCAGTATTCTGTATAGATTTTTGTATGTTTTGTGCAAATTATGCCTTTTTTTACATTGGATGTACCCAGTCATACTGAACATGGCTTAAAATAATGTCAAACTGGCATACCCAAAATCCAGACCTGAACCCAAACTCAAATCCAAACTGGCAACTTAGCCAAAATGGTCTTGCATATATCCTGTAGAAATACTTATTTTGTATGTTGCTTTTGAAGGTGCGAGAGGAGCTTATCGTTGCTCTTAAGGCTGCAGAGGAAGGTCTTCTCCACTTGAAGCGTGCACGACTCCTTAGAGAAGTTGACAATATGAGAGATACGGGAACAACTGGCTCCATGTTGGAGTCTGAAGATGCCAGAGTCGAGCCATCAGAACCAGTGGACAAAGCAGAACCTGTAGACATGTCCCCATTTACAGTTGGCTCCAAATGTCGATTTCGCTATATAGATGGCCGGTGGTATAATGGTAGAGTGTTTGAAACGGAACATGACAAGTCAGCTAGGGTTGCATTCTTGACTCCGACATCTGAGTGCATGCAGGTTGGTACTTTTGATAAAATACTTTTGGTGTCTCAGCATTTCAACTTACAGTTAATTCTTGCATTTATAATTGTAATGTGTGCCATTAGTTGAAGTTGCAAAGCTACTTTTTATCTCTATATGCATATATTAAGGCATTTTATGGCTTGAAATATGTGTTTATTGCTAAGTTGCTGGTTCGGGTTTGGGTTCAAATACAGGTTTGAAGAACTGGTTTGCCGGTCTGATAAAATTTTGAAATGGGATTTTGATTCATTAGTACAAAAACAAGGAATATATATATATATATGCATATATTAAGGCATTTTATGGCTTGAAATATGTGTTTATTGCTAAGTTGCCGATTCGGGTTTGGGTTCAAATACAGGTTCGAAGAACTGGTTTGCTGGTACGACAAAATTTTGAAATGGGATTTTGGTTCATTAGTACAAAAACATGGAATATATATATATATATATATATATATATATATATATCCTAGAAGCATGAATTAAGATTAGAATTCACCTAGTATCATATAAACAACAAATACTCCCTAAACTTGTAATCATATACCTACATTAAGTCCCCTAATAGATTTGAAACTAAATTATATTATTAAATAATATAGTCAAATGTACTATTTATTAAAAAAATAATACAATATTTAATTTAAAATTAATATATATTTTCACAGTTATTAAATTAAAATTATAAAAAGTAAAGCAATATTAACAATTTAATAAATTTTAAAAATATAATACTTCTCGTGTGGTGTTTTAAGTTTGTTAAGATATTTAATTCAATGTATATATATATATATATATATATATATATATATATATATATATTTATTACACTTATTAAATTTTAATTATTAAAATAAAAAATAAAACAATATTAACCAACTTTATATATATATATATATATTACACTTATTAAATTTTAATTATTAAAATAAAAAATAAAATAATATTAAAGTATTAAAAATAAAACAAGGAGTGCGATAATCGACTGAGAGCCATCACTCAAAGTTGGATCCGGCGCGATAATCACTGGCAATTCCTTGTGCAAAAACAGTGCTGAAAATAAGAACGAGAGTTTTATCGTACCTATGCAGCTGGGGAGGACATTTCCCTACCTACTCAGTTGGGGAGGAGATTTCCCTACCTACTCAGTTGGGGAGGAGGAGACATTCATACGGATAAGGCTGCGTCAAATATAACATGCATGACAATGTAAAGGACGGAGAGCCCAGTCAGCATCATCCGAAGGGAGCAGTCAGCGGAACGAATATGAGGGTATTTAATTTAATCTGGTTTTCATTTCATTTGCCTGCACAACCCTGCGAACCACGAATCAAACCATGATCGTACCCGGACCCGGTTCGAACCCAACTCGGATTTGGCCATAAATCTGGCGAACCCGGCTACATAGGTCTATTGTAATATCTGATTTCTATACCATTGATCAATTATGATACCTTCAAAATTTTCTGCATATATTCACATAAGATCGGGATTGCCTAAATGTTAAACATTCTAGTCATTTTTTCTTTTCTCATAATCTGTATAATATGCTCTAATTATTTACTCTAAATCCTGGGTTGCTTTTTTATTTCCCAGAACAAAAGCAGCCTATTGACACTGGAAGATATTGAGCTTGAATTTCTGGTTTTTATTGTGTATGTTTTTAAGCATCAACGTTTCGGATCACACTCCGTGATCCATCATTTTTACATTTCCTTATTACTCTCTATTCTTACATCCTGATGATGGATCACGGAGTGTGATCCGAAACATTGATGCTTAAAAACATACACAATCAAAACCAGAAATTCAAGCTCAAATTCAATGGATTGTGGAAATCTGATCGATTTAACTGGAAGATATTATTTTGCACTGCATTGAATATAACACTAGAATCATTATAGAAGCATCACATTAGCCCAGTTCTCATACATTTGTTTTGCAATTAGATTTAAGAAGATAAAAATTGGACAAAAAATTCTGTAAATATAGATAACATGATTTTTTGTTTCATATTTCAGTAGTTTGATCTCATTTTTTTTTCATTTGGTTCCTGTAGATGCTTAAACTTTCTATTGTCATCACTGCCAAGGCACCGTCTGATTTGAAAATGCAAACGAACTATATCTGGCAATATTTCAATTGTACTGGATTCTAATTGAATGACTGTAATGTCCCTTTCTTGGACCACCTTATACTTTGCCTAAATTCACAAATCCAATTGAAACAAATAGCAAAATACAGTTAGAGATATAAGCCTTACTTAAGAATAAGGTGAGATAAGCCTGTTTGGAGAAACCCTGCAACCAGATTAGATACAATGTAGATATAATTCATGATTTTCATCCAATTCTAGGATTAGGAAATATACATATGAATCTATAGAACAAGTTTTAATGATTACAAGCGAGGGAGCTCAACCATAACGAGGGTTGTATTGGTAGACATGATGAGGTGTCCCAAGTGTCCTCTGCCCTAGGCCCTACAGCAGGACCTTAGCCTCTGTAGCCTCATATGGTCTTAAACCGATGGTCCTTAACCATCATGAGGTGGCATACCTAGTGAGGGCTTTATGCCGTTCTCGCCTCTCATGTCAACCTCTCACCACTTATGATTGATACGCTTCAACAATTGATCAATGTGGGGCTAGTAGAGGAGCTGCAATAGGGTGTCTTTGACCCTCAACCCTAGGCCCAAGGCAGGGTCTTATCCTCCTTTGCCTCATGTGGTCCATAACCAATGGTCCTTAACAATCATCATGAGGTGCCCTCGTGGTTTTTAACTAATGGTCCTTAATCATCTCTATGAGGTGCCATACCTTGTGGGAATGCTTCGCCGTTCTCCCTACTTGTAGTCACTTCCTTCCCTCAACAAGAACAATTATTGCAAAATTCCATATTGATAATATGTAGACATTAAATTCATGTATTAATTAATTGTATATAATCAGATATAAACATTATACATACTCCCATCTATATATGATTATAAATGTATATATAAATCTATTCTTTCATTAACGGATGGTCCTTAAACATCATCACGAGGTGTCGTACCTAGTGGGCTTTATGCTGTTCTCCCCCATGTCAACCTCTAGCCTCTTATGATTGACTCACTTCAATTGATCAATGTTGGGCTAGTAGGGGAGCTGCAATAGGGTGTCCTTGACCCTCAACCTTAGGCCCAAGGCAGGGCCTTATCTTCCTTGGCCTCATGTGGTCCTTAACCATCATCATGAGGTGCCTTCGTGGTTTTAACCAATGGTCCTTAACCATCTTTAGGTGCCATGCCTAGTGGGATTCGTTTGCAGTTCTCCCTCCTTTTACTCCCTTCCTTCCCTCAACAAGATCAATCATTGCAAAATTCCATATTGATAATATGTAGACATTAAAATTCATGTATTAATTAATTGTATATAATCAGATATAAACACTATATATACTCCCATCTATATATAATTATAAATGCATATATAAATCTATTCTTTCATACTGCTACAATCAAGAGATTATAAATAGACCCTTCTGCTGTATATGATTGTTTCTGCTGCTTATTTAATGTATTTCTGCTTCCTTGTTTGATTATCCTTGCTAAATATGTGTGTTTCTGCTGTTGTTTGATGCTATTGCTGAGTATGTCTATATTTCTTCTGCTGCTGATGATGGATGCCTTGGAGTCGATTCTTATGCAATTTATATCTTCCTTCTTTGGTTAGGAGAGACATGTCGCCTCCCACACATCACTCCATTCGCACCTATTGTAAATAGGTTTTTATTAACTTAATTTTATCGCTCCTGTTGTAGGTTGGCCTTTTTATTATATCGCACCCCTTCATTAGTCAAATTCTTTATTACTGTTTTGCTTAATGGAGATAATTGCTATTTTTGGGGGGTTAGTAGTTGGCCCTATTGGTAATTGCCTCTCATGAGTTTGCTCATTGAGTTGGCCTTAGTATCCATCAAGTCAAATATCCATGAATGAACCGCCACCCCTATAGATTGCAGGTTTTGTTATCATTAACCAATCTTCTTGAGGCAAGACGATTTTCTTAAGCCTTCATGGTGGGGACATGACATTCTGCCCTCCCCAAGATTTCTTGTCCTTAAGCAATGACTGAATGATCATAATCCACCTTCTGCTGGGCTATTCTGATATTATCATATATGTTTTCTCCCTTATTTCGAATGTGAGTTATGATCGATTGTTAAAACTTGGCAAGGTTTAACTTAAGGACAAGTTTTCTCTCATTTTCTAGAGAAAAAGATCAAGGCTAAGTTCAAATCGTATGACAAGAGACAAGAGAAGATTTATCAAGTTTGAAGAATATGATGGTGGAGCATTGGAACCATTTCAATTGATGGTAAGCCTAGAACCATTTCAATTGATGGTAAGCCTAGAACTGATAATGTTTATTATGTTGAGGGTTTGAAACATAATTTGTTAAGTGTTAGTCAAATGTGTAAGAAAGGTTATGAAGTTATGTTCAAAAGTGATGGTTGTGTTATAAAAAAGAAATAGTTTGGTAAAAGGGTTCTTGAAGGTTTTAGGACTGTTGGGAACATCTACTATATTGAAGAAAAATGTTAGAATCTGTGTTTTCTAACTCAATGCAATGGATGATGGGGAGATGAAGTTGAGATGGAACTCATTCAAGACAATGTGGATTCCACATTGCTAAAGAACAATAAAGAGAAAAAGGATGAATCAGATGTTCTGGTGGGAGGTGAATGGGTTTTGGTAGAGGCCAGAAGAAGGAAGAAAACAAGAAGGATATGGTAGACCAAAAGCAGGAAGAACACAAAAAGGATATGGTAGACTAGAAGTAGGAAGAAGAGAAAAAGGATATGGCAGACCGGAGGTAGTTGGAAGATAAAAAGGAACAAGTAGACTGGAAGCAGATGAAGAACAAAAAGAATTTGGTGCAAACAAAGGACAGAAAGGGGATGATAATCAAAGACCTTCTATTCATTCCAAGTATTCTCCTTTTGATAGAATTTGTTTTTTTAGCAATAAAGTAGGGCACAAAGCTAATGAATATAGAAGTTTGAAAAGGAATTATGCTTTTAATGGAAGATGCTATCATTGCAATAAGCTAGGGCATAAGGCAATTCAGTGCAAAAGTAGAGTGAATTTTAAGAACTTCAGTAGAGTGAAAGTGAATAGAAATGTCAAGAACTTCAATGGATACTGCTATGGTTGCAATTGATATGGACATAGAAAGGTTGAATGTATTATAACTAAGTTATTGGTTCGAATCCAGATGCGGGTACAAGAACTCGGTATGTAGATACATGAATTTATTTTTTGGGGTTTTGGGTGTGTTTGGGTACGTTTTTATATTAAAATATCTATATCTATATCTATATATATAATAAATTTATATATATACAAAAAATGCAAGAAATATACAAAATTAAATCATTTGATAGTATGATACTTCATTATTGATCAATGCCAAATGCCAAAGGTAAATATTAAATGCTAATTGATAGTTCACAAATATTCAAATAAGCCATATCATTTATGTCTATGTTCATGATTCCAATGAAAATCAGAAAATCATTACAATTACAAAATGTAGTTCATTATTCATCAATCAGAATCATAAGGATTATAAAAAAAATCATCTTCATCTTCTACTCCTGCAAGTTCAGGATCATTTGAACCCAAAGCGGTTCCACTTGCACTAGATGCACCATGTATTGGGATCTAATCATCATCATCATAAGCCGTAGTGAGTCTAGTAAGATCCTCAACGGTTGCATCCAAGTTGGCACACTTACATCCCAAAGCTCCGCTGCCCCATCCTTGTTTGTAGGTTGGATTCTTACGTGACAAAAGACGTAAGTTGGTATGAATATAAACCAAGGCTTCACTTATTTTTGAACCCAATCGGTTACGCTTTATTGAGTGGATAAAGGCGTATGTACTCCAATTCCATTCAATGACAAGAACTTGCAACTTGGACAGTTTTTACAAAATAAAAAATAAAAATGCTAAGTAAAGTAAAGAATGTTAAGTACTAAATTGTAGAATACAAGTGGTTAAAAAAAACAAACTAGTGAGAGGATCTTGATTGCAAGAGGTTGGAGGAACGAAAATGGTTGACCATGGAGGTACCACCATGTGACAACTTCCATGTCATATTAGTCATTAATAGCTATTGGAGTATGACTTCTTCCTAAGGCAAACAAGCCAAATTCTATCCTAACTTGTTTCTGCACTTCTTCATAGGAAGACTCTATCAAACGCTCGCTTGTACCCATTAGCAACTTCATCTCTATATGGTGCTAATCTCCCTGGTATAGAAGTACTTTCTTGCTATAGTACCTCGGAGATAGGGCATATGCAAGGAGGTGCAATGGGGTGGTCATCTTTTCCCAACGATGATTAATTATTGATTCCATCTTATTGCATAAGGTTTCACATTCTATGGGTTCATTCTCATGTTTTTGTATTGCAATTTTTACCTTCTCTACCATTGTGTCCATGCCATCATAGATTCCTCCTTATTGCATAAGGTTTCATATTCTATGGGGTCATTCTCATGTTTTTGTATTGCAATTTTTACCTTCTCAACCATTGTGTCCATGCCATCATAGACATCCACCAAACAAGGTGTATCTGTATCGGTAAATCAAAGCATAAGCATGATAGGCTCGGTAAATTCCAATACATTTTGCACATGAGCCCACCAACTGTCATCCAAGACCAATGTCTTGACCTTTTCGGCCCTCTCTAAATGTGAAACCTTCCATACACCCTATTGATTGGAAATAACCATTTGCCTCAATGCTTCTTGCACCTTGAGAAGTCGTCTCATATCAATAGTATGAGATGCAAATCGGGTCTCAACAACCTAAGTTAATAACAATATGTCAATAAATATTAAGCAAATTTATATACAATTTGATAATTGAACATGACATAATTTATTAAAATTAAATAAAGAAATTAAATTTAGTAATTACCTTCAACAACTCCAATTTCGAGAAAGTTCTGAATATTGATTGTGACATTTGGTGGTTCGTCACAAACATCCAGATCTCCTCCCCCTCTTCGTATATTTGTTTCACCCACTTTATTTGAGTGCCAATTTGTTGCATCACCAAGTTGAGGTAGTGTACGGTGCATGGTGTCCAAAAAATGTGCTCATTTCGGCCCTCAACCAAAGCACCTGCACCCGTGCAATTTTTTGCATTGTTGGTGATTACTTGGATCACATTCTCACTACCCACCATCTTTATGGACTATGAGAATTCTAGAAATGAACTGTGCATCTTTCACTTCCCCTTAACAATCAACTACCTTTAAAAACATTGTCCCTTTGGGGGGACACTGCAATAACAATAATCAATGGACGGTTTCTGGTATCTTTCCATCCATCGGAAACAATAGAAACCACCCAAATGAATCCAAGAATCTCTAATTGGTTGAAGCGAGGTCTCTGCAACATTCCTCTCTCTTTGCAACAAAGTGGTATGCACCTTTTTGTACCTAGGACTTGTGAAACCGGCCGGTGCACTATTGATTGCCGACACCATTTCCTTACAATATGGTGATCTCACCAAGTTGAAAAGAAGACCATTGGCATAGAGGCAACGCCCAATATTTTGTTCAGCAATGTCTCTTGCCTCCATTTTAAATGTCTTGTCCAATGGACCTCTTTTGCGGGTGGTAATTTGTACTTCTTCATCTTCCACTTCTGGTATAGGCAAGAATGGATGTTTGGAGGCTGCAACTAATTCAATGGGTAAATGTATTTTTTTTTCTGGATCCACCAGTATAAGAAGTTTGTTTTGATCTTTGAACCAATCTACCAGCCTCTTCTTGTTCTTTTACAAACCTTGCTATTTGTGCAGGAGACAACCCCTTCTTATCTAGGCCTTTGCACATTCCCATCCCTTTACCAGCAGGGCCTAGAAAGTGAAGTTTAACTCGAGAATATGAGCTATTTTTTGGTGTTGTATCACAATAATTACACTTCCAAATATATGCCCCACCTCCTGGAACCTATGAAATTCTTGTGGTATGTCTCCATAAAGGAGATGCTATATCAATTTTGAATTTATCGGTTCCTTCCCCACCCACTGAACTTTACTATAGGCCATTCTTGCAATCTGATTTCTTGCTGTTATAAGAAATTAAATAAATTTAAATTAGAAAAAACTAAGAAATACAAGTGTACAAGTGCAAAAAAAGATACAAAAACATTAAAACAGAGAGCTAAACGTGTATTTTTATTTCTTTAAAAAAATGGATTTTTTTTTTGAAAAATTTCATCCTAAACTTGAAAAAAATTATCAAAATCTAAAATAAACTCTTTAAAAGACTCAAGAATAGGGTCAAATGCTTACCTTAGACGCTTAGATCTCCTTTGTGGAAGCTATCTGGCACCCCACAAACGATCCTCTTCGAAAATAATCGCCTGCCCTTCGAAATGCCAAAATGGAGATCAAATGAGAAGAGAGCAAAATAGCAAACAAAATGATATGTTAAAATAATGAATGACTTCTTTTAGGGTTTAGTAAAAAAACAAGTATATAAACTCTTTTAAACACATTTTTAAGTGAAAATTTTCACTTTTAAAAAGTCTTTTTGTGCTTTTTCGGTCGTTGGGCATCTTGGTGCATTCGGATGCACTCGGGTGCGCATAGGGAGCGTAAAATCTCCCTATGGGTGCTCTCTGTGCATCAGAGAGCACCCACAGGGAGATTTTACGCTCCCTGTGCGCGCATGTGCGCAGCTGCATTGTGATTCGCACCAAGAAGCATCTACACCCGGATTCTTGGGCTACTTGGATGCACTCGGTAACTGAGTATTATAAATATCAATGTCAAAAATAATGAAACTGGTAAAATGAAAAGGATGGTCTGGTTTGCTATAAATGTAACATGACAGGACATATTGCAAGGTTATGCAATAAATGGAAAAAAGGATGATTGTTCGATGATTGCAAAAGATTCAAAAGAAAGGAACAAGATGTATTTGATGTGGAACATAGTAGGTGCTTGTGATGGTGGTCCGACATCCATTCCAAATGCTATTTCCTCCTCTGTTAAATGACTTAGACTGTAGGGTTTGAGGGGGAGTTTTCATACAAATTTGTTTGCCCCCTCGAGGCTGAATGCTGGGTATCTTCTCAGCATGGCAATAAGGCGTGAAGGTTTTTCCGGAGGTAAGATCGATGCTTTATGGTCCGGAAAGGTGATTGCATGGTCCTGTATACAATGTATCAGGGGTTTGGATGTGTTAGAGATTAATCATACTAAGTTGTGCTCAAATTTGGATTGGGGAAATTTTATGCATTTGGATAGTTTGAATGATAGTGTTGTTGACTGTAGAAGATTATTTGATAAGTCGGAGGATAGGATGAATTTGTGGAATTGGTTTAAGAATGATAGTCTTCTATGTTGATTTTTGCTACATAGAAGAGGTATGGTCTAAAATTGTTTGGCAACTGTGTTGTCATGTATGCGCATTATTGAGATTCCAAAGGTTACTAGTGCTGTAAGGATTGAAGTTGTGGTAGTACTATCTGTTACTGTTGGTGAAGAAGATAAGGGCAAAAGTATGAAAAAGATGCTTACAGAGGCTCTGTCCTCTAGAAATCACGCAAAGAGTATCAGATGGATGTGTCTGGAGTGCTGCTTTTCTCTGGTGATTGTTCCAAGTGACAATGAAGAAGAACAAGAAGATGTTGATGTTTAGGTTGTTGTTGTTGGTGAGGAGCATGTTGCTTCTCCTATCTCATCAGATGAAGATGATCTGTCAGGTGAAATGTTTCCTACTATGTCGAGTCAGTATGAAGGATTGGAGTCAGTTGGAAATATGTTCCATCATATGATCAGGATATTTTTGAGCTTCTCTGGGAGAAGCTTGGGGTTGTTGCCCCTCATTCTACCTTAGTGCGTTAGAGTGGTGTATCTGTCTAGAGGGTGTTTTTGACTTATTCTTATTCTGGATTGATGCTAGTGGCTGTTATTAGAGTTGTGCAGCGGTAGATATGTTCTTGGCCTTTGTCCTTAATGGGAAAGGGGGAGAAAGATAAGGAAAATGTTTATTTGCCCAGGATTGTTTTAGTTGTTTCAGTAAGGGGGAGTTGATAGTAATTGATATCTTAGTAAAACATTTTCGGTGGCTATTTGCCATCAATGACAAAGGGGGAGATTGTTCGGAATATATGTTTGGTTGTTTGTTGTCGTTGATGTCAAACATTGTGTTCCGAAGGTCTTTGTGTTTTCTCAAACACTTTTGTTCGGAAGTCTACTATATTTGGAGAAGTAAGATTATGTGTTGGGCATGTTGGTGCTACTGAACCTATAGAACAGTGGAAGACAAGTATGCTTTCAAGTGGTACAGAACAGTGGAAGACAGATATGTATTCAGTAGAAGACACGTATGTATTTAGTATTACAGAATAGTGGAAGACAAGTATGTATTTGGTGCTACAGAACAGTGGAAGACATGTATGTATTTTGGAGATTGTTTTCAGTAGAAGACAAGTATGTTTTCAAGTGGTACAAAACAGTGGAAGACAAATATGTATTCAGTAGAGACAAGTATGTATTTAGTATTACAAAATAGTGGAAGACAAGTATGTATTTGGTGCTACAGAAGAGTGGAAGACATGGATGTATTCTGGAGATTGTTTTCAGTGCTTCAGAGTTATTTTCTTAGGTTCGGAAGTCATTGGTTCTGTCCGGATGCCATTGGTTTAGTAATAGAGTTATCAATGGTTCAGAACATAGTTATGCAGTTAATGATGACAGTTATTCAATTGTGTTTTCCGAAAGCATTCTGCTCCCGAATTCAAGGTTGAAGACATGCAAATGTGTTTTGTATGGTATTCAGGTTTGGGTCTTGGTTGTGGTGTTTTCTAGTGTCACGGAAACAATGTCTTCAGGTGTTGCAGTTGTCATCAGTTTGTGGTCTGGTCCGGAAATGTATTGTGTTGGCTTCTGATGTGGATTGTTGGCAAGTGATATTGTTCCTACCGTGGCGTGTGGATCTCACCATGGCGTATGGAGGTCTGGATTCAATTGGAAAGTTAACTAGTTCTTTGGCTAGCGCGTTTCTACACGTTTGAGATGTTTATGGAACTTGTTCCAGTAATTGCCTCTATTTGCAAGTTTGGAGCAATGAGCTCCTATCTTTATTCATTGTTGTATTGGCAGTGAGCCTCTGGTTGTAAGTTCGAAGTAGTGAGCTCCTACCATCTTTTGTAATCAGAACTATATACATCAATCAATTATCATTGTCGGCAAGTGCTCACCGTGGTTTTTCCCAGTTTGGTTTTTCCACATATAAAATCTTGGTGTTCATGTGTTGATGGTTCTGTTCATTACTTATTGTTTCATGTGGTGAATATTGAAGTTAGTGTGATTTTGGTTTATGCTGATTCAATCCCCCCTCTCAGCATCCAGAGTGTGTTCAACAATTACATGCTCAACTTCATCATCAAACTCGACTTCGTCATGCTCAACTTCATCATCAAACTCGACTTCGTCATGCTCAACTTCAACATCCAACTCAACTAAAGATAATCACTATTTTTTTGGGGGTTAGTAGTTGGCCCTATTTGTAATTGCCTCTTATGAGTTTGCGCATTGAGTTGGCCTTAGTATTCGTTAAATCAAACATATGTAAATGAACCACCGCCCCTATAGATCACAGGTTTTGTTATTAGCCGATAGGCTTTCATTGGGGAGAAACCTCCTACCGGAAAGTTGTCTCACACAGCTGGAAAAGCATTGCCAACAAAAGTTGCGGTAGTCTGCCGGCACCGGGAAATGCTGCCTACGCTTATCGGCTAATAAAATCTGCCTATGCTTGTTGGCTAATGAAATCTCCAATCGGATATTGTTCAAGTTACAGTCTGCTCCTCACATGTGGTTGGCGTGCAATCTTCCTGGTGGGGAAATGTTTTCCACGAGTTATCCCATAATTTACCAACTGTCTCACGCTCAAATCAGGCCATCGGGAATTTTGCTGGCGTTGCCGCTAAAGAATAAGACTGACGGTTGGGAATTTCGCTGGCCTTGATCCTTGAAATAGTTCATATGTATTGTCTCCACTAACACATTTCATATAATATTGCAAGTATGTTGATTGTTTTTTTCTGTCCTCTTGCCAGTTTAATTCTCTTGGCATTATTATTAATTTGTTTATGAATTTCAATAGTTTAATTTAAATATTAGATTTAAATATTGTATTTAAATATAAGATTTAAATATTAGTATTAAACCTAGGGTCAATGGTACGATTAAGGTTATAGTTAGGCTGATTGGTTTACACTTAGGAGTAGTGGTAGGGTTACAGTCAAGGTTAGAGTTACGGTATCAATAAGGTTCAATATGTGATTTACTTGTACAATGGATCACTGCCCATAAGATAAATAACAAACCGGGGATAACTTGATTTATTCATTATAAAAATAAAAGTGTAAATGATTGACAGCATTGCAGGTTGTTAGTTCTTTTGGGATAGAATTCCTGAATAAATATTTTATAAATATGTAAATTCTACTAAAATGGTTATTAAATATGTCCCACAATTTAATAGCTACGGAGATTTCTTTTAAAATTTCCGATTCTCAATAAGCATTTTAAACATAAATTAACAAGGAAATAAATAATATCTCTTTTATCTATATATTTTAATTTTTAATTTTTAAAATATATTTTATTATCATAAAATATTTGTTATAAAATATTTAAAATATTAATTTAACACGATTCTTTTTTATATAAATTCTTTTGAAAGAGCATTTTATGTTGTATTTATTATATTTCATGTTATTATTATTATATATTTAGTTTATATAATATTTATATTACAATTGTAATTATTATTATGTATAACATAAATTAAATATTTAAATATATTTATTACTTAATTATATTTATTAAATATACATACAATATGAGATATAATTAATATAAATAATATTGATATTTTTTAATGAATAAATCAAACTATTTAGAAAGGAAATAAATTAATAAAACTAAATTCATTTGTTCATAAGTCTATAGTGCTCTTAACTTATTTAGTGATTTTTTTAGAAAGTTAAGAATTAACTTTATGGTAAATTACTTAAAATTTTGTAATATTTACTTTACCTTTGTTGTGTTTGTTAATTGGTACATATAATTTTGATCCAAACTATAAATTAATAATGTTCATAGGAAAAAGGTAAAGCTGACAAACCCTTTATTGACCACACGTTGAAAAATTTAAATTTGTCCCTCCCTCCTCGCTAGCCACGAGATATTTATGTGTCCTCAATTTCTACTTGACCATGCATGCTATCAACATGTTCTGCTCCACTATTAACTAGAAGTTGTAACTCTTTATTTTTGCATTGTCATAGTTAAACTATGTGAGGAAATCCGTTCTTTTTTCTCACAACCATTTGCTACGGTTGGGAATTTAGATAGAGTGAAGTTTGTTGCTGTTTTAGAAATTTCAATGTTCATAGTTAAAGGATTTGAAAAAATCCATATCTTTTATGTTTAAGAGATTGAGGGAAACTTTAGGTAAGAATGTATTTCTTATTTCTGATCACCGTAAATAATTGTAACTTCCAAGATATGATTCAAGATTAGATTTATTTTATATGTATATTTAGATTTTATTTCTATCTGAAAGATTTGGATTTGATTTTCTCCATTCGGTGATATGATTTAAGCAAGACGTATATCCTACTTATACATTAAATATATTGTATATTTATAAGTTAATTATCATATAGTATCTATAATATTTAATAATATAAATTACTATTATAGAATTATATATTTATATAAGAATATTAAACATTTCAAATTTTCCTATCGGCTTTACCCTTGCATCTATTTCGATGCAAGCTCTAGTTATTAACCAATCTTCTTGAGGCAAGACGATTTTCTTAAGCCTTCATGGTGGGGACATGACAGACTCAAATAATGCATTATTGATTGAATAGACCCAAAAGTTTTGTGTTTCTTATGGGTTTTCACCTATGTTCCATGGGATTTGGGGCTAGAAGATGGGATGAGTTCAGATATATAGGGACCATGGACCAAAATTTGGAGATGCAGAGCGACAATGGCTGGTGGTGCAAATATGTATACATCCTATATATTATATGAGTAAAAGTTAGAGTGGGGTCTGGGAATGAGGCCCCCAATGAGGTTGGGGGTGAGGCCCCCAATGAGGTCTTTGGTGCATTCCTTGTTGTGATACAGGGAGGGATTGAGGGGCAGAGCCCCTGCCTCCAACCAAACTCAAATTAAAGTGTTTGAAACCATACCAACCTTTATGTCAAATACGAAGCATTCCTTGGAATCGTTTTGGTAGAAAGACAAGAAATCATTGAGAACTCTCCTCAAACATGCCAGCTAACTTGTTTATTTGAGTTTATGCAGACGTTGCTACTTCATTTTACTATTGCTTTCCTTGGTTTTCCTTGTTTGGACACTCTGATCCATAATGACCAAACTTATGACAAATAAAGCACTTGATTTTACTCAAGTCTCTCTTCTCTAGTTGTGAAAGTGAATCCTCGTGCTTTCCTTTACCCTTGCTGTGCCCTTTTTTATTTCCCTTCATCTGTCCAAACAGGGCTAAATTATTGTCACCACCCTTTTTGTTGGCTGTTGATTCCATTCTAGTTTACTCTTGGATAGATCATCCCGTAGTCTTTAAAAGGAAGGTTCTCTTGAGCGTAAATACCTTAAACAAAATTTTGCCATATAGATGAGAACCCATTCAAAGGTAAGTTCACTAGCTTTGTGTCTTCAACCTTTTCTCCAATTGTTGATGTTGGTTACAAAGTTTTGTGACCTTTATCAGGTAATTGGTAATTGTTGAAGAGCACACAGAAAATACTTGGGGGGGGGGGATGAATCAGGATTTTGAACTTTTAAATGCATGAAACCACATAAAATAGAGAATTAGAGTAGAGAGAGCAAACATCAAAACGAGAACACCAAATTTCTCATGGAAAACCCTTTCGGGTAAAAAGCCACAACAAATCAATAGCTTTCATTAAACAAATGGGCACCAACCCAGATTACATAAGTGAGCACCAAGTTATAGAAAGCACCAACCCTCCTCGAAGCACCAATTTTGTTCAGCTGAAGCACCAACTTTAGTTTTCACACAAACTCAAATGCACTGAAACTGATTAACATTTTTCATTTTACTCTAATCCCTTCAATCACCATACCAAAATTTGTACTCGATCCCTTAAAACAATGCTTGACAACTTATCTCCAGCACGTTGAAAAAGACTACCAAACTTTGTCCTGTGCCAAAAGTGAAGATCGCTAAAATCAGTAAAAAATAAAATAAAATTGATAAGCTCAACACACAACGTTACATGGCTCAACTTCTTCATCAAACTCGACTCTGTCATGCTCAATTCCAACATCCAACTCAACTAAAGATCGGTTGAAGCATTTATCAATTACTTCAGAATTAAAAAAAAATCCTTTTTTAATGCAAAATGTTACAAAAATCTGAAGCCACCACTCAGAAAAATGTTAAAAAAAATCTGAAGCCGTTGCACCAAAAATAGGATGAATGAATAAATGAATTTGTTTCAAATAAAATCGCCAAGCTTTAATTTCTGAAGTCGTCCAAAAATGTTGAGAATACATAATGAAAGCATATTTAATTTAGCTGCCATACACCTTACAACAGCAGCCTTGCTTGTGACCAGAATTAATTCTGGCGGTACGCACCTGACACAACTTTGTTTCCTTAAATACCAATCGCTTCATACCTGGTATTAACTCGGTGGATGCCGTTATTGATTTGACTTGTCATAAGCTTTGTTCTAGACCCATGACGAGAGGTGATACAAACCAAATCTTTATCAGCTATGCATCTTGTTTCCCGTAAGCATGGGACTTCCAGTTCCAAAACTAAAAATATTTCTGTGCATTTCAGATGAACTCTGCTTGGAAAATACAATTTGGGAATTGTTCATATCCCCTTTATGAAGGGATATTGAACTTAATCTTGTGAAGATAGATCGAGATCAATGAATGTTGGCGACCATTCATTTCTTCATCAATTTGTTCCTTTTCATAAAAAATTCTGGAGAAAAGCTCTTCTATGGTTGAACCTGCATAACATTCCTCTGGCACCTCAGACATCATTTTCAGTTCCCTAATTGGAAGTTGAAAATGTTTCTCGAGTAAAATCTCTGAGCATCAAGAAACACAAATATAACCTTTTGTGCCATAGTTTCCTATTACTTTGGGTAAGCCTCCAAAATTTATACGACCTTGACTATCAACCTATGACATCAATGACAAAATATTCAACAATCTCCCACTTTGTCATTGATGGCAACTCCATCTGAAACCAAACTGAAACCAAAACTGCTCCCCCTAACTCACTACTCTCCCTTTGACATCAATGACTGAGACCAACCTGCATAACTGAAATGGGGCTGATAGAATGTGACAATGAAAACTCCCCTTGAGTCAAAATGATAATTCAAAGATGGAGTGAAATTACTCCCAATTTTTCCCTCAATAATTCAGAAGTTTCCTTCAGTAGAGGCTTGGTAAAAAATCTGCAATCTGCTCTTTAGTAGAAACATATTCCAACTTAGCTTGCTGATTACTAACTTGTTCTCTTAGAAAATGATACTTAATAGGAATATGTTTAGTTCTAGAGTGCATAATTGGATTCTTAGAGATATTAATAACTGTTGCGTTGTTACAAAAGATAGATATAGGATGGTCATACTCTACCTTAATGTACTTCAGCGTTTGCTTCATCCACAAAACTTGTTTACAACAAGGCGCTGCTGCAATCTACTTTGCTTCAGCTGTAGATAATGAAATAGAAGCTTGCTTTTGCTCAACCAAGATACAAGACAGTCACCTAGAAAGAATGTACCTCTACTTGTGCTCTTTCTATCATCAATAGAACCACCCCAGCCTGCATTTGTATAAGTTGCGAGTGTAAAATCATTTCCTTTAGGATACCATAATCCACAATCCATAGTACCCTAAGTGTGATGTCCTCGCTCTGATATTATAAATAATTTTATTAATTGCAGAAGAAATATTTAATAAAATAAATAATATTTAAAAAACAAATAAATAATGTGTAATAATTTATGGTAAAGTCTCTAAAGAGACTAAATTGTAATTATATTATTTTAAGTCTATAAAGAACATACATGACGGAGCTTGAAGATCATCTCTAAACCGAACTACAGAGAGAAAGGGGAATTACTTCATTCAAATTTGACATTGAAATTAGTGTAACAAGACGATATCAACAAAGGAGGCGATAACGTTTAATGAGCTACGCTGGAGACTAACAAGACAGACACGATACTCTATATGTTGATTCTTGATCATACACATTACCCATATCGGCAAGTGGAAATCAATGGGCAACCTTTCAAATGTCATGCGGTAGTCAAGATAACCATCGACGAGATACTATATGGAGGCAAAATAAATTACAATACCGTCTAGGATATAGTCAACAGTAATAATGGAAGAAACAACATGATCGCCTATGACACAACGATATTAAGGTTTATGTCAGTACGAATGGCCGACACCTCATGCGATTGAATTTGGTATCAAAGGATATGCTGTCAATTACAAACGGTGGTAATCTTAATGAATAAACAAAATAATAAACTATCTTCAGTGAGAGATGAGGGATGCATTATGCAGCGATTAATCTTAATACTGAGGTGATACAACTAGTTATGAAGAAAGACGATTATGAAAGGATGGGACGTCTATTGATTAAGTGACTTGTACACGATATAAAAGGACAATCCCAACCACTCATTCAAGCATCGATCAGGAGGGGAGACTCAGAATCGATCAAAGAGATATTAGAGGATATTAAATACTCACCCATTGATAATAGATATAGCATACGTACAGTATATATTATAGAGATAATCCCAGTCTGCAAGCAAAGCTGTTTCAGACTGTAAGTCTGAAACCAGCGGCAATACTGTCAGTTTATAAGACAAGATATAAACTACAACATATATATATATTTCTATGTACAGAATATTATCCTGTTTGTGCATCTTAATAATTTTAATGAAACATTATTATAGTCAATTATATATGCTCAAGATTAGTTATTTTTATTAAGTCTGAGAAAAAGAATATAGATGTATTCAGGGAGAGGCCTGTGTAAATCCAGCCAATTGGTCATTCCCAAGATAGGGTGGGGATCAACGACCCCGAGCGCCTTGAGGGCATCGTACCAAGAAAGGCTTAAGGGCGTGATCTGTAAACTTTGAGGGAAACCGTTGAGTTTGGTGTCTAAGCAATCTGTTTACATCTTCAACATTCTCCTAGATTAAGTAATAATAAGGATAGCCTTGATTTCTTTTCAATCCGCATACAGTTATTATCATTATAGCATGGATTAAGTTAATATAATCTAAAGAATTCAATTCAAGTATATTAAACATAGGTCCATTTATGCAAAAAATGGTTGAACTTAATTGGGGACATTATAAATGGTATCAGAGCCTTGATCTGGCCATCCTGCAAGGTAAAGGGAAAGGTAGGAATAATTCTACTCAGTGAAAAGAAATCTAACAATGTGTATTATGTGTATGCTTCATGTCTTCATGCATCAATGTGTATACTTTGTGTCTTCATATATTCATATACTTCATATTTTCAAAAGGAGGTTCCATGTGTGATTCTATATTTAAACAGTAAGAACCAGAGATATGAATTTATAGATTAATATCCGAGTTGTGCAACTACTCACAATAAAAGTCTTGTAGATGGCAACATGCTACAGCTTTTGACGAGTGGCAATAATTTTATTAATTGCAAAAGAAAGATTTAATAAAATAAATAATATTAAAAAAACAAATAAATAATGTGTAATAATTTATGATTAAGTCTCTAAAGAGACTAAATTGTAATTATATTATTTTAAGTCTGTAATGAACATACATGGCGGAGCTTGAAGATCATCTCTAAACCGAACTGCGGAGAGAAAGGGGAATTACTTCTTTCAAATTCGACATTGAAATTAGTGCAATGAGACGATATCAACAAAGGAGGCGACAACGTTTAATGAGCTACGCTGGAGACTAACAAGACAGACATGATAATCTATATGTTGATTCTTCATCATACGCATGCCCCATATTGACAAGTGGAAATCAATGGTCGACCTTTCAAATGTCACGTGGTAGTCAAAATAACCATCGACAAGATACTATATGGAGGCGAAATAAATTACAATACCATCTAGGATATAGTCGACAGTAATAATGGAAGAAACAACATGAATCGCCTATGACACAACGATATTAAGGTTTATGTCAGTATGAATGGCCGACACCTCATGTGATTGAATTCGGTATCAAAGGATATGTTGTCAATTACAAACGGTGGTAATCTTAAAGAAGAAACAAAATAATAAACTATCTTCAATGAGAGATGATTGATGCATTATGCAACGATTAATCTTAATACTGAGGTGATACAATTAGTTATGAAGAAAGACGATTATGAAAGGATGGGACGCCGATTGATTAAGTGACTTGTACACGATATAAAAGGACAGTCCCAATCATTCATTCAAGCATCGATCAGGAGGGGAGACTCAGAATCGATCAAAGAGATAATAGAGGATATTAAATACTCACCCAGTGATAATAGATATAGCATACGTACAATATATATTATAGAGATAATCCCAGTCTGCAAGCAAAGCTGTTGCAGACTGCAAGTCTGAAACCAGCGGTAATACTGTCAGTTTATAAGACAAGATATAAAGTACAACATATAGACATTTCTATGTACAGAATATCATCTTGTTTGTGCATCTTAATAATTTTAATGAAACATTATTATAGTCAATTATATGCTCAAGACTAATTATTATTAAGGCTGAGAAGAAGAACAGAGATGTATTCAGGGAGAGGCTTGTGTAAATCCAGCCAATTGGTCATTTCCAAGATAGGGTGGGGATCAGCGACCCCGAGCGCTTTGAGGGCATCGTACCAAGAAAGGCTTAAGGGCATGATCTGTAAACTTTGAGGGAAACCGTTGAGTTTGGTGTCTAAGAAATCTGTTTACATCTTCAGCATTCTCCTAGATTAAGTAATAATAAGGATAGCCTTGATTTCTTTTCAATCCGCATAGAATTATTATCATTATAGCATGGATTAAGTTAATATAATCTAAAGAATTCAATTCAAGTATATTAAACATAGGTCCATTTATGCATAAAATGGTTGAACTTACTTGGGGACATTACATTAAGATACATGAAGATCCTCTTAACTGCATGAACATGAGTATCCTTAGGAGTAGCCTGAAATCTAGCAACATAGCCAAAGGATTGCATAATGTTAGGTCTAGTAGCTGTAATATATAATAAACTTCCTATCATAAACCTGTACAAAGTTTGATTAGCATTTGGAGACTCATCATTTTTACTTTACTTGCATCCTGTCACCATTGGAGTGCTCACAAGATTGCAATCCTCCATTTTAAACCTTTTCAACATCTCTCTAATATACTTTGTTTTAGAAATGAAAATGCCCCTGCTAGATTGATGAATTTGCAAACCAAGAAAGAATGACAACTCACGTAACATGGACATTTCAAACTCCCTTTTCATATTAGTAGCAAAGACTTGACACATCTCTTCACAATTGCTACCAAAAATTAGATAATCAACATAAACTACAACATTCAACATATGATTACCTTCTTCTATTACATACAGTTTGCTGTCCGCCATCCCTCTTCTGAATCCCTGTTGCTGCGAATAAGTGTCTAGTCTATCATACCAAGCATGTGGGGCTTGTTTAAGACCATAGAGTGCCTTATTCAACATGCATACACAGTTTTGATTTTCTGATATAACAAACCCATCTGGCTGCTCTACATAAACTTCATTCAGATTACCATTCAGAAAAGCAGATTTGACATCCATTTGAAAAAATTTAAAACTTTTGAAAGAAGTAAAGACTAAGAACATTCTAATAGCTTCTAAACGTGCAATGGGAGCAAAAGTTTCATTAAAGTCAATACCTTCAATCTGTGCATAACCTTTGCATACAAGCGTTGCCTTGTTCCTCACCAGTTGACCATCTTCATTCAACTTATTTCTGTACGCCCACTTTGTACCCATCACGTTCTTGTCTTTGGGCCTTGGGACAAGTTCCCTAGTTTCACTATTTTGAATCTGATCAAGCTCTTCTTTGATGGCTGCCACCCAATGTTTATCTTTCTGCCGCCTCCTCAAAACTTTTAGGCTCAATATTGGACAGAATGGAGATTATCTTCATCTTTAGAATGGTTAACATTTCTTCTTGTGGCTCTTGGTCTATCCTATTGCAAAATCTGATCAATAGGATAATTTCTTGGAACAAACTTCAATGAAGTCTTCAAAAAGGTCCTAAATGGGTTCTTACCTTAGTCATTTGTAGGTGTATTTTCTATAGTTACATCTGCTGTCACATGTTGAATACTTGAGAGTGTATTTCCAGATTTACATCTTCTGTCCCATGTTGAACACTTGAGGGTGTATTTCCAGAATGTACATCTGCTGTCCCGTGTTGTAAACGTGAAGGTGTTTGTTGAACAACATTTTCTTTTTCATCTACTTGATAACTACCATCATCATCTTGCGTCTTGTTATGAATGTTAGTGTCTTCGTGAACGTTCACATTAGCACTTTCAACAGTCTTGCGTAATCTTTTGTTAAAACATCTATAAGCTTTACTTTTAGAAAAGTATCCTAAGAAAATCCCTTCGTCAGCCTAGGGATCAAACTTCCCAAGATTGTCTTCATCCCTTTTAATATAACAAGAGCTATACAATTTTTGAAATATTTTACTAAAGCTGTCTTACCTTTCCAAAGTTCATATGGAGTTTTGTTTTGCTTTGCTTTAATCAGCCCCCTATTCTGAATGTAAACAACAGTATGGACAGACTCTCTCCAAAAGGAATCATTCACCTTTGACTCATTCAACATACTACGAGCCATTTCTTGGATTGATCTGTTTTTCCTTTCACCAACACCATTTTGTTGTGGTGTTCTTGCAGCTGAGTATTGTCTTTGTATATCATGTTTTTCACAGAAATTTACAAACTCGTTTGAAGTGAACTCTCCTCCATCGTCTGAACGTAAGCATTTAATTTTCAGGCCCTTCTCATTCTCCACTAAGGCCTTGAAAGACTTAAACTTCTGAAGTGCTTCTGATTTTTCCTTAAAAAATGCCACCCAAGTCAATCTTGAAAAATCACTAATCAAAAGTATAAAATACTTCTCACCTTGCATACTCCTAGTTCTTGTAGGCCCACATAAATCAATATGAATCAACTGAAGAGGCTTTGTGCTAGAATACTCTTTTGATTTGAAACTCTTCTTTGTTTTCTTTACCAATTAACTTTCTCTGCAAACATTCTTGAAGGTTTAGTGAGCTTTGGCACATCTCTAACAACTTCCTTTCTGCTGATCTAAACAAGACATTTAAAGTTCATGTGTCCCATCCTATGCCATAGCCAACTTGCATCCACCTAATTCAAACATGCACTTTTCAATTTTGATATCATCAAGAATCTAGAGATTGTTAGCCGCCGTACTTGCATCAACAATATGTTTACCATCTTTGCTAATTTCACAACAATCTGAGTTGAAAACTAAAGTGTCCTTGATCACACAATTGATTCACACTTAAAAGATTACATTTCAGACCTATATATAAAATATTTTCAACTTTGGTCTCACAATCATCCAAAATAAGCGTACCTTTACCTTTGACTTTTGCAGATGCATTATCATCAAATTTTACGGTACCTTTATTAGTCCTTTTGAGAGTGAGAATTTTGCTCTTGTCTCTAGTCATATGCCTAGAACAGCCACTGTCAACATACCATATGTCTTTTTCATTTTGTGCATTATAGACTGTTTGCACATTCAAGGATTCCACTAAAACTTCTGTCTCCTTATTCCTCCAAACTTATGCAACCTCTTTTGCTTTGTCTTCTTTCTCAACCTGCTTGTTCTGCTTGGAGAAATCTGTCATACCATTTCAACAAACTTTTGCAGTGTGACCAAAGTTGTTACATTTATAACATATAACATTGTAGTTCCTCGAAGGAGCAAAAGAGTTCCTACTCATAAGTCTTAAATCATTTCTTGCAAACACTCTACAGTTGATTGCCTTGTGTCCAAAATAATTGCAAGAGAAACAATAACCATAAAAGAAAGAATTTAAACCTGGTCATAAGCGCTTGTCTTGAGATAGGAGGTCTTTTGAAAGCATCATTCCTGATTTTTGATGGTGAATCCTTTGTGCTATCAACATTGGTCTTCTGCTGTTTTTCTTTTGTAGACTTAGAACTTTGACCTTCTTCAAGACCAACTTCACCATTATCAGTAGATGATCTTTTCGAGGCAATGACCTTGAACAATGACATAAATTTTTCTGATTTATTTTTGCATGATATAGGTGTGTCAAAGTTTCATCTAGCTTTTTAAGTGAAACAATTTCATCTTCAAGTCTTTCACATTTTTTTCCCTTGAGCTTAAGCTGATTTATAAGTTCTTCTATTTTCTTTGCTTCTTCAACTTGAACCTTGAAATCAATTTTTAGTTTTTCTGTTTCTCCAAGAGCTTGAGATGTCTTGGTATTCGTATCATTCCCTTCTTGTAGCAGCAACTTCAAGTTCTTATGATTTCATTGAGAGCACTTATTAGCTCCTCTTCAAAATCTACATCTCCTTCTTCATCATTCTTTTAAACTTTTAAATACACAAAACTATATAAAAGAGAGGATTAGAATAGAGAACGAAAACATCAAACTTCTCTTGGAAATCCCTTTTGGGTAAAATACCACTGCAGATCAATAGCTTTCATTAAACAAATGGGTACCAACCTAGATTACATAAGTGAGCACCAACCCTCCTCGAATCACCAACTTCGTTCAACTGAAGCACCAAATTCAGTTTTCACTCTAATTCAAATGCACTGAAACTTATCAACATTTTTCATAATACTCTCTAATCACTTCAATCACCATAAAAAAATTGTACTCCATCCCCTGAAATAGTTCGTGACAACTTATCTCCAGTACGCTGAAAAAGACTACCAAACTATGCCTCGTGCCAAAAATGAAGATCGCTAAAATCATTTAAAAAAACAAAATTGACAAGCTCAACGCACAACATTACATGCTCAACTTCATCATCAAACTCAACGCCATCATGCTTGACTCTAATATCCAACTCAACTAAAGATCGGTTGAAGTATTTATCAATTCAAAATTCAAACATTTTAAAAATCTGAAGCCGCCTACTCAATAAAAGTTAAGTTGCCGATTCGGGTTTGGGGACGGATTCGGGTTCACGAATCTGGTTCGTGGATTCGTGAAAAAACAATTCCCATTAGGATTCGTATGGGTTCGTGTGTGTGTATATATA